>JAHWFP010226832.1:38491-73704 GCA_023313725.1 Lithobius niger
AATAATAATAATAATAATAATAATAATAATAATAATAATAATAATAACATTAAGTTTATTTCAAATAATAACAGTATTACAGTAACCCTCGAAGCCTTAATTAAAAAGCTTGTATGAGTTTCGTAAGTCATCACTCATAACAATCATAAAGTTATCATCATAACAACAACGACTGCGCATGTTTTCATAATAATTCACATTCTTTTTTACAGTAATAATTCAATAATCTTTTTTCTTAATATATATGCATGGTAACTTCTATTTTCCAGTATATCAGTTTGAATTTTTTTTTTAATTCACCCTTATTAATACACTTCATCATTTCCTTTAGTACCCCATTAAACAAGTCTGGTATAAAATAATTCCTTTTTCTTTTTCCATAATTATTTTTACACATTGGCAATATATAACTATTTTTTCCTGCTCTGGGTTCACTTTTAAAATTTATTAGAACTTTGTGGTTATTATTAAGAAAATACTTTGTCAAGATAACAACTTTTTTTAGATCTTTTATCTTCATAATTTTATTCTCCTGAAAGAGAGTTCCTGTTTTTTTTTCAAATTTATTTCTCCAAACAGAATCTTTGTTAACTTATTTTGTGTTTTTTGTAATCTTTGAATTAAGTAATCCTTTGTTTGTCCATATATTTCAATTCCATATCTGCTGATACTAGCTATCCAAGCATCATAAATTATTATTTTTTGTTTTTCATTTAAGATTTCTTTCAGTTTGTATAATCTTGGAGTTAATTGTCTAAGTTTTTTTTAACTCTTTTATATGCTTTTTAAACGACCAATTTACATAAATTTCTACTCCCAAATATTTCATCGTTTGTTGTTTTTCTAGTTTAACACTCCTATCACTACAAATATGATTGTTTCCATCAGAATATAACTTTTTGCAATTTCCATAATGTTCAATAATCCATTTACTATTTTTAATTTTCATTTTTGGTACTGTAATGTCCATTTGTAATGTCTCTTTACTAATAAATAATTCATTCTCAATATAATAATCATTAATTAAATTAAAATCATGCTGTAAATTATTCATGACATCTTCATAATTTTTATTCATTGATATTAACAGTGTAAAAATATAATACAAACGGACTTCAATAATTATGTCAAACAAATTCAAAAAAACATCCAGGATTCTGGTAATGTTTAAATTTTTTGGTCTTTTGTGACTCGCACCTCCAAAAATTATGGTTTTCCATCTGTTATGAAGTACAAAAATTCTACATCAAGTTGTCCTTCTGATATTGCAAACATGTTCGCGGAATATTTTAAATCTGTTAATATTTCCATTCCTGGTGAGACTGACAAGGATGACAACATCCCAGATTATCGCTCTGTACTGCTGATTTCTATTTCTCGAGACAACATTATCCGTGCAATACTGCAAACTAAAAAAAATAAGGCCAGCGGTTACGATAAGGTCCCTGCCTCTTTAATAATCAACTGCTGTAATGAACTTTCAGTCCCACTTCACAAAATCTTTAGTAAGTCTCTCGTCATTGGCATATTTCCTTGTCTTTGGAAGCGAACACTAATTACACCCATTTTTAAAACAGGTAATAAATCAGATATTTCTAACTATAGACCAATAGCACTTTAAAGCATTTTTGCAAAATTTTTGAGTCTATTATTGTGCAAAAAATTTCCCCCTTCATATCTCCATTTATTTCCCCAAGTCAACATGGTTTTTCCCCCGCAGGTCTACTATTACAAATTTAACAGTTTTAGTAACGATTTGACGAATGCTGTAGAAAACTAAACGCAGATGGATGTGATATACACAGACTATTATAAGGCCTTCGACTCCGTCAAACATAGGATTTTAATTTTTTTAAATACATAGTTTCGGCGTTTTTGGCCCCTTATTAAACTGGTTTTCATCATACTTAACGGACAGACTGTAAGAAGTTGTAATTAACGGATTTTCTTCTAACTTGTTTACTGCATCATCAGGTGTGCCACAAGGATCCCATTTAGGACCTTTATTATTTCTTGTTTTTATTAACGATTTACCATTTGTAATTAAATTCTCTTTATGCATTCTTTTCGCTGACGATTTAAAATAATGAATTTGATAAACATTGACATTCTATGCTCATGGTGTAAGAAAAATTGTTTAAAATTAAATATTCCAAAGTGTCATATTATTTCGTTTAGTTTAGGCAGATCACCAATGTTGTTTAATTATTATTTAAATGATAATTTAGTAAATCGTTCTTATCTTATAAAAGATTTAGGTATATATTTTGATTGTAAGCTTGGTTTTAAGCAACACATGTTATACATTGTTCGCAAAGCTTCTAAAAAATTAGGCTTTATTAAACGCACTTGCTCTAAATTTACTTCAAAAGAATGCTTAACTATGCTTTATTTTTCAATTGTTAGATCGGTGCTTGAGTATGGCAGTGTGGTGTGGAATAATTTATCTTCTTTTCCAAAACTTGAAGTTTTACAAAAACGTTTCATTAAGTTCTTATGCTACCAGCAAAAAACACATTTTTTCAGTTCAAATTATTCAGCTTTACTCCGATCCTTTCACATTGTTGAATTAGCTACCATGCAAAGAAATGCTGATATGATTTTTCTTCATAAACTAGTCCACTCCACAATAGACTGTCCTGCTCTTGCATCCATTTTAAATTTTCGAATTCCTCCTGTCCCAACGTGTCGAACTTTAACTTTTAGTATACCAAGATTTCGAACTGAACTGCAAAGGAATTCCCGTTGCGTTCGTTTTCCTTTCACTTACAATCATAATTTTCAAAATTGTGACATTTTTATGAGTCAAGATGCATTCGTCAAGTCCATGCTTCATACCATCCACTCTTAGCTGCTTACTATTTGCTTGTATTTTTTGTTGTTTTTATTACAATTAATATTTTTTTGTGTGTACTTTTCATTTATTTATTTATTTTATTTTTTAATTCTATAACTTTATTTGTTCATTTGATTATTTTGTCTGATACCCTGCTGTTAATCCAAATTTATATGTGCTTTCTTTCATTCTGTAATTGGGATTCCCATCCTGTTGAATGAAATAAATCAAGTATCAAGTATCAAGTATCATTAAAGCTGTACCATCAGCAAACATGAAAGTTTTTTATTTTCCAAGTTTTCAACAACGTCATTTGTAAAATTTGAGTATAGAAGAGGTCCAAGTACAGAACCTTGTGGTACACCGTATTTAATTGTAATGGGAAGACTATTTTGTCCGTTCACTTGTACTACTGTTTTTCTGTCCTGCAAATAGTTTTTATAATATTATGTATTTCCCTCTTAAATCTAGGTTATAACATTTTTGTAATAGTATCAAACGTATCAAAAGCTTTTTTAAATCAATTAGAATTATACCTATATATTTTCCTTCGTTAAGTCCTGTCGTTACCAAGTTATTAATTTCAGATCAGTATCAGTAGTACCAAGAATTTATAGGGTTTGGGTGGAGAATTTGTAACGCTAAAAAGTCACTATTGAAACACGTTCAGAGGGCACCACATGTTTCATCTGGTAATTTTTGCTCATTTTCAGCCCAACTCTATAGTAAACTGAATTACAACTAAGCTAGGCTAAATAATAATTAAATACAAGCTAGTTTCGTTTAGTTTAGTTTAATTTTAGGCTAAATATGAATAGAAATTGCCACATAAAACACATGGCGCCCTCTATAAACTAAGACTGAACAAATACGAATGCATCTAAGATGTTTCAGTATGGATCTCAGTTACAAATTCTCCTCCTCAACCCTATAAACTCTTGGTAGTACCCATATTTTTGCTATAACCAAACTGTGATGTTGTTAAACTTTTACATTTATCCCAAAAAAAAACATATTTTATTAACAAAAAAACTTTTCTAGTATTTTATCAAATTATAGATAATAGTGCTATAGGTCTATAGTTATTTAGGTCTCGTCTATTTCCTTTTTTTAAAACCGGTCTACTAATTTGAATTGTTAGCTGTTCCGGCCAAACTTCACATTCGATCATTGTATTTAATAATTTACAAATAGCTTTAGCTGTATTTTCTTTGGTTTTTTTATATGCTCCGTTTGTAATTTGTCTAATCCTGTTGCCTTTGTCTTATTTAATTCCGTTATAATATTTACTGTTTTTATGTCAGTAGCATTTTCTAAATACATTGTCTGTTTAAGAGATTTTTATTTTTAGTTCTATCACCTGTTGTCTTTTTTGAATAATCTCCTTGTTTGTAAACTTCATGTTCAATTTTATCAGTGATCTTAAATTCAGTTATTTGGTTTGAGAAATTAATATTAAATTCATTAATAATTTTTCCTAAACTTTTATCAGTAATTTTTTTTTTTAATTTTATCATCAATTTGTTTTTTTTATTTTCCTTTCCATTTACAACATCCTATATTGTGTTTTTATTTTTTTGCAAGTTTTTTCAATTCTTCTAAAAAAACTGGTTCTTACATACTTTTAATTTTTGATTAATTAAATTTTTTTCTTTTCTATAATATTCCTATAGTTCAACATTAACATTTTCTCCTTTCTTTAATTCTTTCATCATTTTTTTTTCATTTTTCATAATTAGATCATCTTTAATTATTCTTTTCTTTTATGTTTTATATTTTTTAGTTAATGCATTCCTTATTTGTTTAATTGTATTTTCTGTGTAAATTTTATGAAAAGTAGTTATTATTTCATTATATATCTTTACAGGTTCTTCTATCCCATCCAAAACATCCAATTTATCATATTTAGTTCCTTTACAATTTGTTCATTATTCATTCTTAAACAAGATTTTTTATTAGTATTAAAATGGTCATTTTTCTTTTTTATATCTTGAGTATTGGTCCAAATCCAGCAAATATTTAGGTAATGATAGGATAGTTTTTCTGTTATTACACCGCCTCTTGATACACCAAATTGACTTTTTATATACAAATGATCAATACATGATTTTTTTAAGATAGGGTTTACCGTCTTTTAAGATATCTCCTCTCTAGTAGGTTAGTTTAATTTACAAGTTAATCCATGTTCAGCCAACATATTTTTTTTCAGTAATCAATTGACAATTGATCATAACAATCCTCAAAATTCTCTTGCGTGTCTAGAATATCTATATCTACCCAAAACCAAAACTTGTTAAGGATTCCTGCCAAGCTTTTCGGCCGTTTGAAGTCGTGATATAAAACTGCGCAATTTTTATATATTTCATTTAACGTTTGAAGTATTAGTCGGTGGGCTTAGCTTGGCGAAAGAGCTTGGCGTTTGATATCACGACTTCACACGGCCGAAAAGCTTGGTGGGAATCCTTAACAAGTTTTGGTTTTGGGTAGATATAGATATTCTAGACACGCAAGAGAATTTTGAGGATTGTTATGGTCAATTGTAAATTGATTACTGAAAAAATAATTCTACATAAAATCAAATGTCCGTTTCACTAATGCTTCAAATAAATTAATAACAACCATACCCTTTTATCGACGTGGGGCAGATAATTCAGTAGGAGTTTGTGTACGTCCTCTTCAAGTTTTAATTTAATGTCCAAAGTATTATTCGGTGCGATTAAATTGGCTAATAGGATTAACCTTGGCAGCCTTTCCTTGGTTGAATGATACAACTACTATGAAAGGTCGACCGTTTTTTGAAACTTGGCGTCTTCTCTTATACCAGTTTGGGTTTTGGGTGGATATCACAAGTTTCAGAGGACTGTGAATGAAGAAAAGATCAGGTGGTGTAATCGTCATCTGTACCTTTTTTATTTGGAGAAATTTTATGTCTACAAATTTTCTCATTCATAATTTTCACCTTTGCCATTGCCCAATTAGCCGCTACGTCACCGAAATTGACACGGTTTGACGCTGATTTTCGTTCGCTTCTTTCACTCAATCAGCGCATCCCTCCTCACTTGGCCCTACATCGATTAACGTTAATCATTCATTCACTTAGTAACCATGATGTTCACGAACACATAATTGTCCGTTTTATTGTCGTAGGGCCGATAATTTAGTTTGGATTCGTGTATCGTTACAAAAAACCGAGCAAACCTTTGCAATAAAAGATACTCTGTCTCTTAGTGAACCATTCCATTCTGAATTTTAATTGAGGCCGCGGCCTGCTGCCATGCGCCCCATAAAACAAAGGGAACTACATCAAACCATTGATTTGCAACAACAATGAATTCTGACAATTAGGTACTGAAACAATAAGCATGTAACACTCAAGCTTGCACTGATGCTTATCATTTCTGAGAGTTTATTGCAGATGAAAATACACTTGATCATGGTCACTGCGGTTGCATTATGTACATGTGATTTGTTACCTGTGGGTATGGGAGGATGTAACTCCATCCTGGACTACTGATGTTCCGCTGCTGCTTACCATGCTGGCGTCTCGTATCCATACTTTTTACTGATTAACGGGTCAAGGCTGGGGTTATAGGCGTGCTTTCCTCCATCAGGTTTACATGGCATACATCTAGTTAGGTGTGAATTATCACTTGCCGTTCTTGTGTGTGGTGCCAGCGAGGTTCCAATTGGTGCAGGTAGCTGTGAGCATTTGCCTGCATGTTATCACTGGTAGTGGTTACCTACACACAACATTGATACCAGCTTTACAGTGTTGAAGGTGGGTTCCAGGAGATGAGCGTACGTGCCAGTGGCGAGGATCTGGTGGGTCAAATTTTGCATGACTACCAGTCCCTGTTAGATTGTAACCTCAGTTTCCTAGGTGTAACTGGTGAAGGTACACATCTTTTCAAGGCTTCACCACTGCATCGCTTCACTATGATGAGGGTGGTGTCACCTGTGAATCCATAATAAGAAACAAAACCCTTGACCACGGGATACCCTCCAAAACATGTAATTTTAATCAATAAAATTTTCAGTTCTTTACCAGAACCTTCATCATTTAAAAAAAACATAAAAGCAACACAAATCGTGAAAAGGTGCCATGTCACCTTGTCATAGCACCTTTCACGGTTTGTGTTGCGTTTATGTTTTTTTTACTGATTAAGGTTCTGGTGAAAAACTGACAATTTTATTGATTAAAATTACATGTTTGGAGGACATCCCGTCCTCCAGGGGTCTTGTTTCTGATCACAAACCCTCGTATGAAGATCTTTTAAACTGTGAATCCGTGGTTGTTTTTACGCACTGTGGATATGGTGGAAGCCCAGTTGAGTGCTTGGATAAGTCGTTTGTGGTAGCCATGCCTGCAGGCATTCAGCGATGCCTCTTTTAAACTCGAGTGCCCCAGATGCATTGGGTATGTATGGGCCCCTTCTTTCAAGTTGGCTTTCACGTACTAGATGGACTCGGAACCATGGTAGCATAAGAAGATATCTTGCACTCAATCAGGTCTGGTGCTGGGTGCAAGTAGATTCATCTTCTTGACAGATTCACAGATGTCCATTAAGTTCTCACGTGGTAAGCTGCTGCTGCTGGAGATGATGCACTCACTGGCAGTAGAGACTGGGCTCAAACTCTTATTTAAGTTGACTTTGTTTACTACTCTTGAAGTGCAGGAGGGGACAAAAAATTGCCTATGCTTATTCATCTGAAATGGTTGTTCGATGAAGTGAACAGTAGCCCCCCCCCCGTAACTCCACTAATGATAGTAACAGCTCATAGTAACTGATTTGGTAAAAATAATTAACGGTTACAGGGGGAAGGGCGATTGCTCCCGTAGCACCCCCTCCCCGACAAACCCTGTATCCACGTCTGCAACTATAAGAGTCACGTAACATGCTTAAAGTTTCTAGTAATTTATGGAATGTGGAATGTTGTCAGTCATACGTAGCATAGCCAAGTAAAGATTACAACTTAGCATTTGCATTTTAAGAATGGGATGCCTGAAATCGATAACTATACTTATTTTCCTGCTCCTATGTTTATCTTTAATTATGTTTCAGATGCTTCATTGGGAGTTCGTGAAGCTGGCGGCTGTCCTGTTGTCAATGTAGGAAGCTTTTGTGCTGCAGTGTGTGCCATGGATAGCGAATGTCCCTTAAACCAAAGATGTTGCCGGAATGGACAAAGTAGCCCTTTAGTCTGTGTTAAAGAAGCGAAAGGAAGAGGTATGGCAGGTTCAGTGAACATCCTAAATTATTTTAGTACCGAACTGCTATGTGTTCTAGAGCTTCATTCCCTTTTTTGCTTTACTTTCCTCTTCTGCACAAAATATAAAAAAAACCTCACCGTACCAGGCATACCAGTAGATCAAAAGCCATTAAGTGTTTATAAAACTACAAAAAAAAAGTGTATAAAATTCCTTGCATGAACCCACATGCACAGCAACTTACATAGGCACGAACCAACATAATTTGAATAAACGCATTCGTCTCACAAATCTAATTTTAAAAAGTAGTGACGAACCAGCCTACTCGTTCAGCACAAGATAAATACAGGGTGCACCCCCGACCCTGATAATAATAAAAATAATTATTTCAAGGAAAAAACGTCCACCAGATGTAATCTGGAAACCCTCTGCATCTTTACGCAAAATTCACCATTTAGCAACGACAATTCCTAAAAACAATGCATTAATGGAATATACTCCAACATTTTTGAAGCTTGATACTTCAAATTTTTCCAGCTAGGCACACGTACTCGGCACACGTACAAAGCATAAATAACTGTCAGGTTTTGCTCCGACTTAGGTCCTGTTTAGAAACAGTTTTCATAATTGATTTGATTTTTGTTGATTGGAAGCTTTGTTTATCCATTTCTATGGAATTCATCATACTTATGCTTGTGATGGCTTGATAAGGAAGTGTGATAAGCTAGAAAACGTTGCAGTAATTATTGTAAATGCCTTGTGACCTTTTTCAGCCTTATTACTATTATCCTGATGATATTGACACCATAAGTTAGCGATTTTTCAAGCTCTTTCACACGTTTGGTCGCGCCCTGGCATGCAGATTTGTTACAGTGTTGAGGAAAGGGTTGGCTATTGCACTGAGATGGGTAGGGGTTTGTTTGTACTACATCTGAGTCCGTCGACTTTGTAAAGTATTTTTAGTTGATTTAATGTCAGTGACCAGGTATTGTACACAATACTTCCCAGTTCACCCAAAGAAAATCATCACTTGAAGTAAGCTCTTCTTTCGGCAACATTCTTTCTTTTGTTCGTTTTTTCATTGTTTGGTGCTCGTTCATTGTTTTTTTTTATATCAATTGTGCATTTTTTGTTTTAATTTTATTGGGTGAGGATCGTGGCTAAGTGGTAGCAGAGTTAAGCCTAGTTTCCTTGGAAGCTGTCTGCCTAGTATGAAAATACTTGGCCAAGAAATATCTGCAAACGGAATTAGACTCAAAGAGACCACCAGTAGCGTTTCTGTCGACGCAAGAAATAATTCTGTCTTGTCTTGTCTTGAAAGCACAAAACATGCCAAGGTCAATAAGTGTTGGGCAGTTCTGAGATCAAGAAGAAGAATGGTCGTGTAAACATTGAAACAAGACCACGAATGAAGGTCGAGACTCGACTTTTCTCGATAGAATTCTACAATGTATACAATGTATGTATACTCAGTATTTTGTGGAAATATGTATCTGTTATCATTCTCTTCAATAGCTAGCGCAACAGCAGCAGCAGCGAACTGATTCGAAACTATGGTGCCTGTTGAAATAGCTTGTGATGCTTGCGTCTGTGTTGCATTGGTGCAACGTCATTTCCGGTCTAAATGAATAACTTAGCATATATTTACTGATCCGTGGTTTTACAGTGCTTGACTTGTTTTATAGTGAATTACTTCTGTTCGCTAGTGGATGCTTGTCATCATGAATAGTGTACAATGCGAATTGATACGAACATATTTGTTGTGTTGTTTATGGTTACGTTGGTTTCAAACTCCCATAAAAAAGATAGCTACTTGTAAGAAGCAGCATCACTGATACCAAGATGCAACTTGGTAAGGCAATTAATTTACTCTCAATTGTTGGCAGTAAGTGGACATTTGTGAGGCTTTTACTGCATTTCGTAGCTCATTGCCATTTATTTCTACACTGGTTCTATACACATGGGAAACGTTTTACATGACTACGTACGGTACGACCATAGTTCATAAACAACAGTAACGTTAGGCTGTATACAACTCGCAAGCTTGACCGAAACGTCCCAGCTACTGCTAAAAAACAATTTTCATCTACCGTATGTGACTTTGCCAGTCTGAAATTGCCAGGCAAGGGACCAAGGCATAATTAACACAACACATCTCTTTAATTAATCTGTCCGTGTGTTATTATTGTTGGTAGTGTGGCAGTGGTGTAGGTAGGGGGAGGGGTATTAGTGGGTAGGCATAGTTTTACTAATGCACGTAGACCTACTCGACTGCAAAGTAAGTGGGCTTTAATGCACTGCTATGAACCGATCATTAACTGAAAATTTACAAAACTTGTCAGTCTTCCTGCAACTGTCCAATTTCAACACGGAATTTCTAATCACCATGGACGCCCCAGATACGCCCCAGATTACGGTCTCAGTGAAAAGCTTTCCCAGGTCTTCAACAAGCCCACTTCATTCTTTAGCCGATGTCTGCTTGACCATGAGACTTGCTACACAACATTCAAAGAGAGAAGCACTTCCAGCCATGGGTGCTGTTAAGCATTGGCAACTTGATGCAGACGGGGTACACTTGACCTTCGTGACAGATAACATGGAGCTGAAATGGGGTCTGCCCAACCGGAAATCAAGCAACACAGCTCGTTGACCATATGCCTGCAAATGTACAACTTCACCGTGGTTCATCATGCAGGAAACCTTAACATCGTTACTGTTGTTTTTTGAAGAACCATGAACAACTTCTCTACATCAGAGATCAGGCGTCCTTGGAAGTTACGAGCAAGGATTAGTGCACTTCAATCTGTCAAGACCAAGCAGAAGGAAACGTCTGGGTCCATCCAAAAAGAGGCTAAAGATTTCATCTTTATTAATGACGTGCTGCGTTACATCACAGAGTGGCTCTGAAGAGGAATACTCGCAAGTCGCGATGGCATATCTATGGGCCGAAAGAGATCAGTTCCTGATTAATCACCATGACCACAAGCAGGCTAATCACTTATGTGTTTCAAAGACCATAACCAGTCTAAGACAGCGTGTATATTGGCCTAGACTTCAAGGACATCAAAGATTACGTCAGGTTCTGCCACAAGTGTCCAATGTCAAAGTGTGCACAGATTAAAGCACCTGGTGACATGCAGGCTCTCATCCCTGAAAGACCACTACAGATCGTGGGGATCGACTTCGTCGGACTACTTTTGATGTCAACATAAGAAAAAATTGATTCTAAGTGTGATAGACTACTTCACCCAGTGGGTGTGGCTGATCTCGAATTGATGCGCAACAGTGGCCACTACAGCTTCGAAGTTCTTCCAACATGTACTCAGTGATGCCGGTGGACTTGAGTGTCTGATTTCGGACAATGGTTCGACATTCATCAGAAAAAAGTTTGTTGATATGCTTTGCCAATAAATACGGATGCAGACCTATTTATGTTGCCTTTGGGACTTAAATGTCAGACTGACTGAGTGTGGAATTGAACCCACAGCATTTAAACCAAATGCTGAGGTCCTACCGCTGAACCACACTGACATGACCCTCAAAGCACAATGGCATCAAGTATTGTAGGACCATGTCATAACACCCTCATGTCAATTTCCACTGAATGATTTCAAATGACTTTGAAGGGCTGCTTACGTGATTTCATAGAGGAAAACCACAAAACTGGGGTCCACTCCTACTGTGTCTCCAGTGAGCAGTTAGTACAATACCAGATGCCTCTACAGGAGAGATGCCCTTCTACTTGATGAAATGAACCCACCCGAGGCCAAACTCTTCCTACCAACGGACAACAGATGAATGTCCCATCCCATACTGAATATGTCGAGCACCACAAGGAAGAAATGGAGGCTGCTCACATAGAGGACGCGCCAAGGAAGACGAAGATTGGTTGTGACAAGAAGCACCAACCGGCTGCCTACGAGATTGACCAACATGTGAAAGTCAAAAAATCTCTTGTCTGACGCCCCTAAAGGTTCTCGAAGAAACTCGCCCTGCTTTACAAGGGTATATACAGAGTTGTCAAAAAGAAGTAAGGTGTGACATACGAGTTTGTCTACCATGGAGTGCAAAGAGCTATCCAGGTCTACAATATTTCCAACATGCAGCCGTATTTTGACCCATCATGATGAACCGACATGGACCCGCTGGGAACCATTTCGGTAGATACTGTGGAAGACCCAGAAAACAGCCAAGACCTTGGAGTCGAACCCGCCAGGAGACCTGATGGAGGAAGCCGACTCTGACAGTGACACAGATGTCAGTTCACAACAGACGGTTCCCTATCAGGATGAAGTCAGCAGTGTTGGGTCCTTCAGTGATTGGACTGCGAACCACGAGCGTTGGGTTAAGTAAGACGCCCTTCTTTTCCCCCTCCAGTGCCCCCTTGCAGCTATCCCACTTACTGGCTCCACCATAGAGTTATATATAATAATATGACGTTATTGTCACTGCTTTATAAGCCAACAAGATAGTTGGTCATGTAGCTAGCTGCAAGGGGCCCTGGTTACAAACAGAGGTAAAACCATTAGCGTCGTTTGTCAAGCCAATGCTGTGAGAACGGCTTTCTTTGGCCTAAACATGCGCAATGTTTTTGGATTTGTTGGCAGCCGTAGCAATTTTCTTTAAGTGGATTTTTTTTGTCGATTTTCAAGTTTAACATAAGTTTCTATGTTTAAAGTGGCACTATTACCGATTGAAAATCGTACGAAAATGCCGTGGAGCCATCGAGCGGCAGTGATATTGTTAACCTGTATACTGTAGCTTGCTCCCAGGAGCACGAGGGCGTACCACATTTTTACTCAATAATTAAGGAGGTCGTGGCTTGTGTGTTTCGTTAAAAGAAATGGCATTGTGCATTCCTTTGCTTGATGCAAGCAAGTGCTAGATGGTACTGGATAATGCTAGATATTGACAGATTCTGCATACGTTCAATCTGTGATAGTGGCACATTAATACATTCGCAGCTTAAAGGATTGGACAAAACAACGTTTTTTAGGCCTAAGAAATTCGCTTTCACAGCATTCGCTTGACAAACAACGCTAATGTTTTTACCTCCATCTATCTGCAGTTCCCCTTGGAGCTGGCAATACCAGGGGCTCCAAACGCCAGCTCTGCCCTGAAAGTGGCATTACTGCATCCGTTTTGTTAGCGTGCACATTTTGCCAACTTTAATTTTCACTTGCGAGTTGTTGTTTACATCCCAAGGAATAGTTTTCCACATGTTGCCACCTTAGCAATACATATAGAATGTATTAGGCATTACAGATGACGACCAAAATGACGCCAAATTTTGCCATTTGTCCTATTATGCAATAACCGTTAGTGATGCACAAAAACTGTTGAGATAAAAGTTGTTTGCATTAATGTAATCTACAATGTCATTTCAATTAATTTTTTCATATCTCTTACGGTTTTCGTGAAAAATGGATTTTCGGCCATATTTTGGCTAATTTAATGGTAACAGACGTCTCAGTTTGTCAACTTCCAATTTTACTACTGCTGCGTCGTTTCTAATTCATGTGGATTGGTCCAATTAGATTCATTCGAAAGGTGGGAGTGTCTTCTTTGAATCAAGGGTCGTTGAAAGGGTTTACGACTTTTAGGAACCGAGCTACGCCCATTTTACTAGGGGCTGGTTTCACGGCCACCGTTGGATTTTTGCTCATTTTCAACTTTCAACTTCTATTGTGATGTGTCGAATTTATTTAGATGAATCCAATTAGATTCATTCGAAAGGTGGGACTGTCTTCTTTGCAACAAGGGTAGTTGAAATGGTCTACGGCTGTTAAGAACCGAGCTCCGCCTGTTTTACTAGGGGTAGGTAACACGTCACCGTTGGATTCTTCGCTCATTTTCAACTTTCAACTTCTATTATGATGTGTCTAATTTACGTAGATGACTCAAATCAGATTCATTCGAAAGGTGAGACTGTCTTCTTTGCAACAAGGGTAGTTTAAATGGCCTACGACTGTTAAGAACCCAGCTCCGCCCGTTTTACTAGGGGTAGGTAACACAGTCACCGTAGGATTCTTTGCTCATTTTCAACTTTCAACTTTATTGTGACGTGTCTAAGTTACGTAGATGACTCAAATTAGTTTCATTCGAAAGGTGAGACTGTCTTCTTTGCAACAAGGGTAGTTAAAATGGTCTAAGACTGTTAGGAACTGGGCTAGGCCTGCTATACTAGGAGCTGGTATCACAGTCACCTTTGGATTTTTCGCTCATTTTACTTTCAACTTCTATTCTGATGTGTCTAATTTAGTTAGATGACTCTAATTAAATAATTTGAAAGATGGGAATGTCTTCTTTGCAACAAGGGTAGTTGAAAGGGTCTACGACTGTTAGGAACCGAGCTACGCCTGTTTTACTAGGGGCAGGTATCACAGTCACCGTCGGACTTTTAGCTCATTTACAACTTTCAACTGGTGCTGAGACGTTTCTAATTTAGTAGATCACGCCAGTTAGGTTCATTAGAAAGTAGGGATGCCTTCTTTGCAACAAGGGTAGTTGAAAGGGGCTACTTTAGTTGGAAACGTCTCATCACCAGTTGAAACTTGTAAATGAACGAAAAGTCCAACGGTGACTGTGATACCAACCCCTAGTAAAACGGACGTAGCTTGGTTCTAACAGTCGTAGACCTTTTCATCTACCATTGTTGAATGAATCTAATGGGAGTCATCTACCTAAATTAGACAGGTTGTAATAGAAGTTAAAAGTTAAAAATAAGTGACAAATCCAACGGTGACTGTGATACCAGCCCCTAGTTAAACTGTAGTAGCTCGGTTCTTAACAGTCGTAGACCATTTTAACTACCCTTGTTGCAAATAAGACAGTCCCACCTTTCGAATGAATCTAATTGGATTCATATAAATCAATTAGACACATCATAATAGAAGTTGAAAGTTGAAAATAAGCGTAAAATCCAACGGTGACGGTGATACCAGCCCTATAGTAAAATGGGCATCGCTCGGTTCCTAACAGTTGCAGACCCTTTCAACGACCCTTGTTGCAAAGAAGACATTCCCACCTTTCGAATAAATCTAATTGGAGTCATCTATCTAAATTAGACATGTCACAATAGCAGGTGGAAATAAGCGAAAAATCCAACGGTGACTGTGATACCAACTCCTAGTAAAACGGGTGCAGCTCGGTTCCTAACAGCCGTAGACCCTTTCAACGACCCTTGTTGCAGAGAAGACATTCCCACTTTCGAATGAATTTAATTGGAGTCATCTACCTAAATTAGATTCGTCACAATAGCAGTTGAAAATTGAAAATGAACGAAAAATCCAATGGTGACTAATACCAGCCCCTTGGTTCCTGACAGTCATAGACTCTTTCAACGTCCCACCTTTCGAATGAATCTAATTAATTGGAGCCATCCGCCTGAATTAGAAACGACGCAGCAGCAGTTAAAAGTTGTAGGTTGACATATTGAGACGTCAGTTAGCATTAAATTAGCCAAAACATGGCCGAAAATGGCCTAAAATCCATTTTTCTCGAAAACCATAAGGGATGTGAAAAAAAAAAATGTATGGGAATGACATTGTAGATTAAATTATTGCAAACAACTTTTATTTCAACCGTTTTTGCACATCACTAACGGTTTTTTCATAATCAGCCAAATGGCAAAATTCGGCGCCATTTTGGCTGCTATCTTTAATGCCTAACACATTAAATGCGTATTGATAAGGTGGCAACATTTGGAAAATGAGATATAAACAACAACTCCCAACTGAAGAATAAAAGTTGGCAAATTGTGCACAGTAGCCCTAAATTTCCTACAACTGCTCCTTGACTATTACGTGTGACGGCATCTTCTTGTTTTTTTCTCCGAGAGTCACGAACAATGCCGTGGGGGCTCGGTGATGCAGACTCGTAACCTTACCCACGACCTCCGAACAGTTGATTTTGACACATCGGTCGCTAATCCAGACTGCACTTACAAATCAGCCTTAGCAGTGAAGATGCCTTGTTGTTCAAAGAATCTGTAGACATTCGATGCGACGGAAAAAATCTTACATTTATGTGCAGTGACTGATAACTGCACTAATTGAGTGAGCGAAGCGTACGAAAATCAGTCTTTGTTAGCCATCTCGAGCCAGTTGTGCTATCCCTATCAAAATATAATTGTGCCCCTTCATCCAACATATGAGTCCCTCTTCCCTCTTATACATAAGCTGTGTAATTTCCATTCGTGAGCAATAATCCTACCCCGTGCGAAACACGGCTTACGCGGGAAAAAATACGAATTTGATATGGTGAAAATGAGTTAGAGGATGCGCTGATTGAGTGACAAAGCAAACGAAAATCAGTGTTTGTTTAGCCTTTGTGATCACCAAGCATAGCCAGAACCAGTAGACTTAATTTTGTTCCGAGGTACAGCCTTCATGAGCCCTGGTGAAGTGTTTCAAAATATAAATCAGCACTCTGCACTCTGTCTGTTATTTCTGTAGCAATAAATGTGTCAACATATCACGTGACAAAACGGGAAAACTTGTATGTTCAATAGAAGACAGTTGGGATGGAGCAAACTGTTTTCTATTTGAACATGTATAATAGGCTAAGCGTTGCCTTTCTGTTACCAGTAGGAACCCAGGAAATGAAACGTGCTTTACCAACAAAGTGAACACTGAAAACAATTCAAATAAAATAAAGCAGGATACGATAAATAAAATAAGCATAACAAATAACTGGTTTACTTACTTATTACGCATTCATTTGTTATATTTTGTGGATTTTTTTTAATCTTACAGCACTAGTTTCACTTTCGTTTCTTGGATTGCTCCAAGAGAAGGCAGTCGGAATGAGGGAAAAGAGTATGGCAGTATACAATGAAACTACGTGGTTGTATGTACTGCCATAGAACGAAAGATGCGACTGACGTGCCTGTAGACTGCTAGGCAGTCGAAAGCTTGCAGTGTTTGATCTGTTTTACAATTGGTTGGCCAGAAATTGTATTATTTTGACAAGGTTGTATGGAATTAAAGTCTTCGTTTCACTTTAGTCACATTGTTTTTTTTTTGTTTTTTTTTAGTTTATAAGGTTTTCTTGCTTATTAGGTGATGCTCTTCTTTCATCCTCTCGGGCGTAAAAAAAATACCGTTTCCTGGTAACAGATGTCGCCAGCCTTAACCTGTTAGTGTCACCTACCACCAGGGCTACGGTGCGTTTGCCACAATCCCGTTTGCCATAATCCTGTTTGACTACCGTTTTTATGGTAATCGTCCCAGCTCTTCTACATTTTCCCGTTTGCTCGAAATTATACTCTTCCCCTCTTCTGTTGGATTTCCCGTTTCCCATAATTTCCCGTTTGCCATAATCCCGTTTGCTAGATGACGTCGTCCTAAAACCCAATTTCAAGAAAGAATGTTCGTAGCCGTCCAAAACTGCGCATGGGTTGTACACTCCTGGTGCCGAGTTTCTGCGCCATCTGTTGACAAAAGTAGTTACTGTTTGTCATTCCAATTGAAATGCGGATCTATGTTATTTTGACATATTAAAACTTAGCTTTAAAAAAAAAATTCGATTTTAATTTCAAATTTTTTCTGACTTGAAAAATTTTTTTTTCTAATATGGTTTAAAAACAATAAAAATAATTTAGTCATGATACCACACATGAAACTTCTACTTATACATGGGACAACATTATGCACTGAACGAAAGTGGACAATTTTCTGAATTTTCAATTATTTCGAAACATAGAACCAACATTTGGATTTAATATTTAATATTGGATTTTGGATTCAGAAAAGTGGTAGGCTACCTATGTTGTGTAAGTTTAATTTTAGCATTTTTTTAAGGGGGGGAGGGGAGGACAAAATTAATTTTCCTTTACGGGCGAGCCCACGCAATACTCTCAATATGCCTCCTACCTCCAGCCCCCCAAAATACAAAAGATTACGGTGGTTAAACTTTGGTATGAATAAATTTTTTGCTGACATGAAGTAATTACGTGTGCTCATTAATTATCCGTAATTTTTTTTAATGACAAACAGTGACGAGTTTTGTCAACAGATGACGCAGAAACTCGGCACCAGGAGTGAATAATCCGTACGTAGTTTTGAATGTTAAGTACATTCTTTCATAGTTCCATTTGAAATGAGACTTGACATACGATTTATGGCAAACGGACATGTATGACAAACGGGATTATGGCTACTGGGCTAAGATATTCAGGGCTTCCTGGATTATTGCAAACGCGATTATGGCAAATGGGATTATGGCAAACGTGATTATAGCAAACGGGCGGAAGCCACCACCAGATCCATTGTAACATTAAACTATTACTAGCACCGAAGGCAACTTTTATTATTTATTCATTAAAAAGTAACCAAGGCCACTATGAAACACAGAAAGAGCTTGTATGTCATTGGCGTGTTTTAACAAAAACATTAAGATTAACATTTTGGCTGATGTAATAGCAGATTGGTCAACGGCAAGTGCGAAAATTATGAATGAGAAAATGTACGAACATAAAATTCATCCAGAAAAAAAGGTAGAGATGACGATAATATCGTGTGACCTTTGTACATTCACAGTTTTATGAAAGTTGTGATATCTACCTAAAACCAAAACCGGTATAAGAGAAGCCGCCAAGTTTCCAAAAAGGGTCGGCCTTTGAAAGGCCGCCAAGGTTAATCCTATTAGCCAAGTTAATCGCACCGACTAATAGTTCGAAAGTTAAATGAAAACTAGAATATTGCACAAGTTAGTTTTCATTTAATGTCCAAAATATTATTCGGTGCTATTAACTTGCCAGCCTTTCCCTGGTTGTATGATATCACTACTTTCAAAGGCCGATCCTTTTTGGAGATTTGGCGGCTTCTCTTTTACCAGTTTTGGTTTTGGGTGGATTTAGATTAACAGTAACATTAACACAGAAAAATGTTAATAGAGTATTCTTATGTCTACAGAAGGTTTTGGATGAAAAAAAAACCAATTTGTTCAAAAACAATTGTCAGATTAGACACAGTTGCTTTCCAGAAGCTTCTGCTTTGTCATTTTTTTTTTAATTCTCCAGTTTTGTTAATCCCAAAATTCGTTTGCTGTCAAGAGTGGTAAGTAAATTTTTTCCTGCTTTTCCCTATATTTTTCTTGTGAGCTCTGGAAGAATGTGTATTTTCGTAGTTTGATAAGTTTTGTTTTCCAGTTAATCCATATGTTAACCTTACAGAAGTTTTAAAGAATTTTTTTTTTAATTATCGTGCAATCCCTAAGTTTACCTACGTTTAGAATTCCTAACTTATTGAAAATGCTTTTGTTTTCTGCACGATCTGCAAGTAAGTAAGATATTCGCTGCTTTATTTTGTATTTTATGTAATCGTTCAATAACTGTTTTGTTAGCAAAGTCATATACTTCAATTGCGTATCTGAATTGCCTAGCATCAAAAATCACTTTTTCTAAGTATGTTTTTTAGTTAGTAGAGTTTTGGGAGGAGGGTAAGGAGGGTTTTGGGTATATTTTTTAAACAATAATATCGGCATGTACTTTAAAATTATAGTTTTAGTTTAGAATTAAGTCTGAATATTAATGTGCTCGACAAATTCAATACTTTTACAGTTTTTATCACATTTTACATTACTACAGACATGTAAAACTGTGTCTGCTGTATCAAGTTTTATTCTTGAAAATAGTCCATTTTCATCGCTAATGTACAATTCAATTTTAGTACACTAGTTGTGAATATAATTTAGTCGTTCTTTTAAGTTTGTAACCTTTCTGCTATAGGAATGTTGAATTTTTAAAAAAGAATGTCTTCTGAAAAAAGTCAAATATCTAGTTTATTGTTCTCATTTAAATCATTTACGTAACAAAACAATAAAACTGGGTCTAACATTGAGCTTTAGGGTACTCCATCATTAACTAAGAAAAATTCATTAAAGCCATTATCAATTTTTGTGCATCTGATTCTATTTGATAAGGAGCTGTCAAATTTCAAACATTTATACCATTTAAAAAATTTAGGAATACCTCTGTCCAAAGAATCAAAAGCTTTTCGAAGACCAACAAAAATATCCACTGCGTATTTTCCTACTTGTAATGCCGATGCAATCTGTCCATTTACTTCTTTTAAAGCTTCGTTTGTGCCTTGTTGTGTATCTTATTGTTCGTTAAAAATTTGTTTAGTTGAGTCTCACAATTAAAAATAAAATTCCGATAACAGGTATAATAGGCCTTATTCATGTTCTTTTTTTGCTTTTTTTTAAAATTGGCCGAAGAGTCTGAATCCTTAAAGTGGCACTAATTGAAAGTAGGTAGAATCTGGCAACATCTAGTACTATTTAGCACTTGCTTGCACTAAGAGCAATATACTCACTTGCACCAAGCGGAGATACGCATAGCGCCATTTCATTTAACGAAACAAGCAAGCCACGACCTCCATAATTATTGAATGAATAATGGGACTAAGACGTTCATGTTAACGATATCACTGCCGCTAGATGGCGTCATGGTATTTTCGTTCGCATTTCAAAAAGGGTTAGTGCCACTTTTTATATGATGCAATTTATAAGTGGTATAATGAAATTTGTGGACTGTCTAGTATAGAATTTTTTTAATGACTAACGATAAAACCATCCCACCCAGCATAGTTTTTATTTTTCAAGTGTTTTAATAATGTTTTTTTTTTTCAATTCATTCACTTTTGCCTTTTTAATTTGAAAAACTATTTTATGATGGTTTTGCCTTTGCTTCTTTATTAATTTAGCTCATCTTCTCTCATACTTAGATTTCAGTCTGTCAGCTTACCAAGTTGTCGACGCGCCATTAAGCCTCAATCCCCCCCCCCCCCTGTCAGCTTGATACACAAAATTTGTATTACAATTGTTTCTCAGTTGGCTTATCTCTTTAAGTTTCCTGTTTTGAAGTTTTGTTTTATTTGGAGTTAATTTTCTTACTACGGTAATTATAATGTGCCAAACGTAATTTTGCTTATTGTATTCAATTTATTTTTAATTTCTTATTTTAACGTTTGGTACTCTGCAAGTAAATTTATATCGCCTTCGTTCTTATTTGTCATGGTATTCCATAATTAAAGACGTATGATGTGCGTGCGTGTACCTCTACTCCTCTGGAACCAAGGCACCTACAAAGATGGGAGTTAGGACCAAATTAAAGAGAATTAAATTGCGCTTCGGTTAGGCCTATTTTTATCGCTTTAACTTGATTTTATGACCCTTAAAACTGCGAAAAACCCAGAAAAAATAACGTCAATATTTTTTACCCTTATGATGTTTGTTCATAACGTCATAGTTTGTTCATGCAAACTTCATCGAGCGAAGCGAAACGACGCCAACGGAGCGAGCGAAGCAAATGATGTGGCTAGTTTATTTTTAAACTTAATGTCTTTATATTCTCTGCATTTATTCATGTTCTTGGGAATCCATTTTTTTTTTAAATTCTACATCGTATTTGTTATAGGGTCTGCTTATTATATGGATATGAGGAGTGCTAACCTGAACCCACTAACCACCGGAAGTAGACAACACCAAATTGCGTCGCAGTCCTACGAAACAATTTTGCGCGCACGTCTGCCAAAAATAATGATTTATTCTAAACACGACCGTGTTTCCGTTTAATTGCGATCTGCAGTAGATCAAGGTCACACGACGCTTTCATCATTTCCAATGATAACTCTTACTCACGATCAGAAAATAACACGGTCCGTCGGCGCTTCACTCTACGTCATATCATAATGAATCAAATTAGGCAATTTTTTTGTATTCTTATTTTTTTCCCAGCAGCCTATCATTATTTAGCGGAGGTGTTCCGTGAATTTTGTTTGGGGTGTTGCGCGAAAACGATTCCGTGTAATCTTTGTTTGTTTGTTTGTTTGTTAGTACGGTTTACTTTGAATGTTGGTCAGCGTTGCAATTTTTGTCAAGTTCGTGATTAATAGCATCCGGAATTTCCGTTCACTAACATTGACTTACTGACAAGCCAGCGGACGGTGTGGACTTGTTGACGAAATTATGACGACATGTGGAAACGTCGGAATGTACTGTAACGTCCTGTATTGCGGAAAGTGTTGTGTATTTTTATGGGTATTAGCTGTTAGCTGTTAGTAATAAAATACATCAGCTATCTCTGTACGTGGGACGATTTTATTTTTGCACGGCAAGCATTTAAAGCGAACGATCATTTCCGGTGGTATTTCACCTCAATAAAATATTCCATTTATACGTTTTCTTCCAATTTTGTTAAAATACTTTTCTGTTCCACATGTAAGCCATATTCCAGGAACAGTGGCAGAGCAAGAAGGGCCAAAGGGAGCGGCCGCCCGTAAATCCGACCCTCCTCCAAAAACAAGTTAATAATAACATTTGTGACTGAGACCCCCTCAAGAAACGTCTTCGATTCATTCCTATTAGTTCCGTCTAAGTTTATAGAGGGCGCCATGATTTTTATGTGGGAGTTTCTACTCCAGTGTTCAGCCTAAAAATTAACTAAACGGAACTAGCTTGTATTTAATTATTATTTAATTAGATAAGTTGCAATTTTAGTTTATTTTAGATTTCGGCTGAAAAATGAGCAAAAACTGAAAATGATGGAACGCGTGGCGTCCTCTGAAAACTCGGATAGAACTAATAGGAATGAATGTAACATGTTTCAAAAGGGACTTTCTAGAGTTACAAATTCTCCTCCCCAACCCTACAAATTCTTGATAACAATAAAAAGAGGTTGAACTTTACTATACAATACATGCTCTTCTCTCAAAGCCTAACTACAACTGTAATCCTTCAAATACAGTTACGTTTGTCTGCACCGACGTGCGCGAAAAAGGGTCGCACAAAAAAAAAACCACGAAAAAAGCCACACAAAAAACCAGGAAAACCAGTCGAAGGAAAAAAAAGCGGCAGGGGTGGGAGGGAGGACATGGTGCGGAATAAAACCGAAGGAAAAAAGCCACGGAAGAAAATAAGCCGAATTGTTTTGTCGATTGATTTTCGTCTTTTTGTTTTTGTTATAGGTTATGCTCAAATTAAACCAGGCAGGTAAAAGAAGTTTCACCATGAAACTTTTTTTTTTCTGAAGTTCTTTTCCTACGGCTTTTTTTTTCCTTCGGCTGTTTTTTTTCTGTGCTATATTGTTCCACGCTTTCCAGGAAATAAGATTATTCGGTTTTTCCCGTTTTTTTTGTTCGTACTCCTACGTAACATGAGACAACAGCTATCTAGCAACGAATAGTGACGTGTGCTTGGTCTTCAAAACAAGAGAATACGACATCGAATCGCGTTACTGACCAACCACGTTAAAAAAACAACCTCCTCTCGGCGTAGGCTAGGTCAAGAGTGAAGAAAAAGTTATGGAGGAAGAATAGCAACACAATTGTAATTCTAAGGTTAGGGTGCGTTTGTGCATCTACTCGCCTTTGCATTCGCGCAGCTGCAATTTAATCGCGATGGCAAAGGCGTCGTTTCCGTGATAACAACGCTAACTGTTTTAGCTAAATCCGACATCGTTTGAGTAAAAGCTTGAGTAAAAGCTTGCAGCTTGCATGATCCGTGACAATAAAATAAAGAATTCCCCTGACGAAAAAGTTCCCCAGTAGCTTCTGAACTCGCATTATTGACCGTTTTCGTCACGAGCCGGCAGAGCTAAAACTGTCGTCATGCTGAAATTTCAGACGATTTCTAGTTTCTAGCTACGAAAATGCAAAAGCGAGTCGTTGTATAAATGCGTCCTTACAGCAGAATTTTCTAGCCTACAACTGACTCAAGGTTGGTGTATAAACTTTTGGTGTGAAGCAGGTTATTGGCCGTCACAGCAGCCAGGGTCTGGGCTTTAGTTAATTTTCTCTCCCCACCACATTCTCGGTGCTGCCATTCTCCGCAGTCAACCAGGACTTCATGCCCGGGCCTAAGAGTGGGGAAGAGGGTGGGGGGGGGCGCCCCCTAATGTGGAAGGTGCTGTAGTCTAAAAGGAAAAAGAACTAGGTTTGTCCTATATTTATTAGAAAACAAAAACGAACTCGTTTGATGGTTAACCTAAGGTTTCACTGAACCGAAGTGAAAACGGAAAAAACGGAAAACGAATAAGCTTTCCTGTAAGGTTTCAAATTCCACAATGTTGCTATAGTGTTTAGTTCACGTGAAACCTTACTGCTACATTCCCCCATTGAACAAACCATTTCAACGGGTCTTTAAAATGTTTATTTGTGAAACGTTTAATTAACGGTTTCTTACCGAGTTTCTCGTAAAGTGTAGGTAAAATTACATTCAAATTAGAATCAAAGTTTAATGCCTTTGCTTGGTGTACATTATCGAGTAACGAACTTTTTTTAATGTTGGTAAAGTTTCTTTTCCGTTCCGTTCATACATTATGATTCATGACTATTAGTTTTTTTCCCCTTTTGTCAGCGCCGTCGTTAGTCATGTAACAGTAATGCCCAACAATGCAGGCAGAACCAATTATTAGCTTACCTACCGTGCTCAAAAGTAAAAATGGTGAAAAAAAAAAACATTACAATACAGCAGTAAGGTTTCACGTGGACTAAACACAATCCGACACTGTCGTGTTAAATGTGTTTCATTCCTGTTTTGACTCTTCGGCGTCGTTTGCCTTTGTTCGTTTTTACAGGGTGGAAAGTCAAATGATTTGGATTATCAAAGAACCCGGCGTACCTAATTTGTACGGCTGTGTCCCTTTAAGGTAACGCTAAATAAAAATAAGTGAGCGCGGATGCTCCTATTTTGAAATTTACGAATCGTCACCATTCCCTGAAATTGTTTACTTCTTACGAATCCGAATGATTTGCGTCCCAGCCAATGTCATGAGTGCAATAAATTTATTGGTTTTATTATGTCAGTGGGGCGAAAGGAAAAGTAGTTATTTGTATTGTCACGCACGTCTGTCTAATCGAGATCGGAATAGAGGAAATGACGTCATGAGTAGCGTCACAGCCTCGAGGGTGGGGCGTGCATTGCCGCATTATTTAAAAAGCACTCTCCTACTCATTTCACTGCATTTTAATCCGACAGAAGGGATAGTAAGCAACGACAGGTAGAAAGAAGTTTAAAAAAAACTAACGCGTGCTAAAAGATTATTTTAGTAGTTGCTCTACTCTCGAAGATCATCCAACATGAAGGTCCCGTGTTCCAGTGTGAGAATATTAGCTGTTTTGACGATTGTGGTGGCTTTTGCTGAATACGGACATTCTCAAGTGTAAGTACTCAATAATCTTATAAGCGTTAGATGGCAGGGCAGAGCCAAGAAATCAAAATGTGGGGAAGGAATGGGGGGGGGGGGATATACGCCCGTTCCCCTTCAATGAATTCATTATTAGTGTTTTGGGACCAACATTAAAATTGCGGCTAATACCTGTTAAGTTTTACACATTGTGAAAATATGAAAAGTATGACCGAAAATGTGAAACAAGTAACTAAAATGTGTACAAGCGCAATATTAATATTTTCAAATGGTGAAGTGAAAGAAAAAACCGTTAACAAGCTGTACATTTATTAAAACCAGCTACAGACTAAGAAATTTACAAATGCAGCCTGGTTTTCACTTAAAAAAGAGTACTTTGACGTCAGCAAACAGAATGGAAACCAAGGAAAAACTAAAAGGATTGTTGTTTTTAGGTGTGTAAATAAGTAAAACAAATATCAAAACCATACCAAAAAAATTATAGTTTGAGATAATAATTTTTTATAACAGTATTTTTAAGCGCCCCTGCACCCTTTCCTCCAGCAGCATATTTTGTCTACAACCCCCCTCCCCCCCCCCCCCCCAAAAAAAATAATTACCCCTCTCGCCTGGCACCCCGAGTAGTAGCAACTACAGGTGGCCCGTGCCTGGCACATACGGCGGTAGGTACAAAGACGTCATTCATCCGTTCGTTCACAATAAAAATGTCTGTTCTTCGAAAACAACGACCCAGCTCTGGAGTGTCGCGGAGACACGCAGATTGAGTGAGCAAATCCTTGAAATATGGTTACCAGTGGGAAAGTGCTTATTATGCGATTTATACTTGTCGACTGTAACAATGGGTCTTTTTAAATACTTCAATTATTTCCATTGAAGTCCATTCTACACTATGTTTTGTATAATATTAACATTAGGAAGAATTCTACAATTTCCGTTATTGGTACCGTTGTTTTGCCGATAAACACCGTTGTCAGCAAATGGTATCAACAATTTAAAATAATGATTTTTTTCTTAATGTTGTGTATAACGCTGTACCGATACCTGTACTAACAGTTGCCGATAGTTTGGTATCGGTAACTTTTGCTGAAATATTGATAACTCAGGAGCCGTTCATGACTACGACACGCTGTTTACAGCGTTTTGCTCAGTAGCAATTCACAGCCACTTTTAACGGCTGGTTACAATTTTAAAATTTTTATTTAATAATTATTGGCTTTTTGAAGAAAACTACACCACTGATAAAATTAGGAATTAAAATTTGGATATCTATATCGGTATGAGGGCTGGGTGACATGTCTAAAACTGTGCGAAATCGGTCAAAAAGTGTCAAAGTGTAGAAAACTGTCAAAAAGTGTGGAAAACTGTCAAAAATTGTCGAAAACCCAACCCCCCCCCCCAAAAAAAAAAAAAATAAGGATTGCACTACGAATATGGACACAGAAATAGTACGGATTACAGCTATAAATGAACTGTTTAATTGACATGAAATAAAAACATCAAAAAGCGCTAATGGCTTCTTAAACATTGTGAAACAGTTTCAACGGAGTGACTGACTAATTACTAGTGATACAAAACACACTGTGGCATACTAATGGCTTTCAAAATTAGTCAATTATACTTCAATTAAACAGGTTTTAATCTTTACAATTTTCTTTTTTATTTATATATATTATTTTTTTTTGTGTGTGGCTAAAATGCAGTATTTTAGCACTGCTCAAAAACTATAGGAGTTTTTGACATGACGGTTAGCCTAAAACTATGTTAAAAACAGGACAAAACCCATCACATGTCAAAAACTTGCCAACCCTGATCGGTATCGGTGTTGCCAAAGTTCTAAAACTGTATCGTTATCCGCTCGGTAAAGTTGGTATTGGTGCAGGCTTAATTGTATAAAATAAAAGGATGGTAATTAAACGCCAATAATGACTAAAAAATTCAAATTCAAAAAGTCAAATTCAAGGGTCGTCCTTAGCTGTTGACAATGTTGGCTCCGTTCGGTTTCTTAGTTTATGACTAATATTTCCAGCTAGTTAGTTTCTTTAGTAATAATCGTTTTCTAATAGTATTTTAACGGTGTTCACAAAATTCGAATATTTACCTGCGTGCAGTGACATTGAACTGCATGTGCAAGCCGTTATTAACGAACCCGAAGTACTTCCTCGTATACAATGTAGCTAGAATTTATAGGGTTGGGGAGGAGAATTTGTGACTGAGACCCAATACTGAAACGTCTTAGATTCATTCCTATTAGTTCCTTTTAAGTTTATAGAGGGCGCCATGAGTATTATGTGGGAATTTCTTCTCAGTTTTCAGCCTAAAATTTAACTATAACCTAAACTAAACGAAACTAGCTTGTATTTAATCATTATTTAGTTTAGCTTAGTTGTAATTTAGTTACTTCAGATTTGGACTGAAAAATGAGCAAAAATTACCAGATGGAACGTGTGGTGCCCTCTGAAAACTCGGACGGAAGTAATCGGCATGAATGAAACACGTTTAAATAGGTAAATTTTAGAGTTGCAAATTCTTCTTGTCATCGAATTGTTTTCAGTGCAAATGAGATATTTCTCACGCTTGGTAAACCCTTTGAACCCTTGAGGGCATTTCTCACGAGCGAAGTTAATGTTATGATAACAAATATCTGCGTATTTGCGTTTTCCGTGATAATTTTATTATTAAGCAAAAACGAGTTCGTTTGATGTTTAGGGTTAGATTTAACTAAATCAACGTCAAAACAATAAATGAGCGCAAAAAGACTTTCCTGTAAAATTTTGATACTACTACGTCCCTGTAGTGGTTAGTCCACGATAAACCTTGCTCAGCATTCATATTTTTTCTTAACTGAGAGAATCATCAAATTTTGGAATGCTTTCCAAGCTCAAGTTGTGAACTCCTCTTCTGCCCAAATATTTAAATCACGTTTGGTACCCACTTTTCTGTTGTGTTTTTTTATACATATGGCACACAGAAATATGTGTCTTTTTCTTTCTATTTCTACTGTTCTTATTTTTCACATTTCTATCTTTTCTTTTTAAAGAAATACACGCTTCTTTTGAAGACTTAAACATAATAAAAGCTTAATAAATCCTTTGCGTTCCCATTTTTAATAAGCAATATTTTTTGTGTGCGGTCTAATTTTAGGTAGTTCGTAGGTGCTTAATGGTTTAAATGCTACAGTAAGGTTTTTTTATTTTTTTATTTTTATTTTTTTTTTATTTTTTACAGAAAACACTGATTACAGACAAAGTCAAAACGAAACAGACCACCAAAACCAAAATCCACAAAAAACAAAAACCAACAGAAGAAAAAAAAAAAAGAGGAGAAAAAAAAAAAAAAAACCCACCCAGAGCAATCCATTTTATCAATCGAAGCATTCATTTAGATTCATTTCCAAGTCACCCCACTGCAGACGTTTTGTGGTTTTGTCAGCCCAATCTGGTAATTTTTCAAAAATGCTTGTTTGCATTCTAAATAATTTTTTCAAATAATTTTTAACTATCATTGTTGTTGGTTTTATCTTCTGACATTTACATGTCCATAATACATATTTTAAACGTAATGTAATAAAATTGTATAAAGCATGTTGGTGCTTTGTCGTACCCAACAATCCACATACAATGTTTAGACTTTTAGCTGCAAGGCACCTGGGCTCAACCTTAATGATCATTTTATTTATTAGCTGCCATATTTCTTCTACACATTTGCAGTAAAAAAAAAGATGTTCAATTGTTTCTTCCTCATTTTGGCAAAAAGTACAGAGTGGAGTGCTGACATCCTTTATCTTTCCAAATAAGAATTTATTAGTTGCAATACGCCTGTGCAATAATTTAAAAGCAAAAACTTTCATTTTGGGTTCTTTAATATTTACTAACAATTGTTGATATACGGCATTCCATTCTACTTTAGTATTTATTACAGTTTCCCATTTTTCTTGTACCTTTTTTGGTTTAATTATTTCATTTTTACATAATATTCCATACACATACTTATTATTTGTTTGTTTTCTAATAATATCCTGAATAACAGATGAATGTTTAAAGTTTGCTAATTTCTTTTTAGTATTATTTACTTCTTTTCTCCAAATTGTTGGTATGGCATCAGTAATCATAATGAAATCTAGAAAAGTAGTTTTTTTTACCTACTGTGGTTTTAAACTGACACCAGTTCATAAGCATCCCTTCCTCTGTTAATACATCATTTAGAAACATTATGTGATTTTTAATTAAAATGTTATTAAATAAAGGTTTTTTGGAAACCAAAATTACATCATTACCCCAAAGTGGTTCCTCCTGAATAATTGGCTTATTTTCAATTCTCCAATATTTTTTGTATTTAATCCAGGCTTTTAATACAACTGCCCAGAAGGTCTGATGTTTTATATTTTTTATAATGAATTTTAAATATTGCTCATGGCATTCAAAAATGTAAAGTCCTGCATATTCCTCTAATTCCTTCAAGAACAAAGTTTTCCAGCTGTCGCCTTCACTAACAAATAATCTTTTAACCCAACTTAAGCAAATTGCTTCGATAAATGAAGGAATGTCGATCATTTTTAATCCACCTTCTGAAAAATCTGCAATTATTGTTTTACGTTTAACTTTATCTGGCTTGTTTTGCCAAATAAATTTATAACATACTCTTTCAAACGATTTAAGCCATCCGTTTTCAAGAAGTGGTAACGTTGTCCATACATGAATAAGTTTTGACAAAGCTAAACTTTTGACCACATTAATTCTTCCAAAAATTGTAAGACTCCTGTATTCCCATTTAGCTAAAAGTGTCTTTACCATTTTCAGTTTTTCTTCGTAATTTATTTCCACCGTCTGCTGAGGATTTTTTGTAAACTGAATCCCAAGGATTTTTATTGTTTCTTTATTCCAGTCCAACTTTAAATCTTGGCATATAGGCTGTTCTTCCACGCCAATCCACATTGCTGCGCATTTATTTTCATTTATCTTTAAATTGGAAATCTCTTCAAAACCTTTCAGTGATTTGAAAGAACTCCTCAGTGATTTTTCAGACCCATCCAAAGTTAGTGTAGTATCATCTGCATATTGTCCTAATTTGTGTTCCGTTTCTATATTATTTACACACAACTTGATTCCTGAAATTTCTTTATCATTCATAATCATACCCGTTAGAATTTGTGCTCCTAAAATAAACAGGTAGGTTGATAAAGGGTCGCCTTGTCTCAATCCCTGCATAATTTTGAAAGTCCCAGATGAAAAACCGTTATTAATCACACAACTTTCAATACCATTATAAAATACTCTAATCCAACTTCTTAATACCTCCCCAAAATTTAAATTTTCCAATACATCTTGAATAAATTCCCAGTTAACTCTATCAAAGGCTTTTTCAAAGTCTAATTGTACTAATAAAGCTTTTATTTTACTTTTTTCACAATAGTTTATTAAGTCAAATATAAATCTTGTATTTTCCGAGATAAAACGATTTTTCATAAATCCTTTTTGCTCCTTAGTTATAACTTTTTGTAAAACTCGTTTAATTCTATTTGCAATGCATCCCGAACAAATTTTGTAGTCCACATTTAACAATGTAATGGGCCTCCAGTTTTTCATTAATTTTCTGTTTGCATCAGGTTTTGGCAAGCAGATAATTGTTCCATGTTTTTGAGATGAAGATAAACTTCCTATTTTCAAAGCATAATTTAGGGCATTTTTCAAATGTACACTCAATTCACCCCAAAAAGTGATATAAATTTCTTTAGTATAACCATCAGAACCAGGTGTTTTATTGGACTTCATATTTTTTAAAACATTCCAACATTCTGTTATTGTAATTATCCCTTCACAGCTATTGCGTTCTTCATCAGTTAATTTGTGAACATAAGTTAATGCGTTTTTAATAACTTCATGTCGATCTGTTTGTGTCTTTAGCTTATTGTTTGAGTACAATATTGTGTAGTATTTTTCCATTTCTTTTAAAATTAATTTTGGATGTGAAATTAAACCTTGCTCGGTTTCCAACGTAGTTATTGTTTTATTTATATAATTTCTTTTCTCCAAGCTACAAAAATATTTAGTCGGCCTTTCACCTTGTGTGTACCAGTTTATTCTAGATCTTACTAAAACCCCTTCCATAACTCTTTCTCGATATTTTTCCAGTTCAATTTTACAATCTTCTAATCTACTGTTTATATTTTTATCTGTGGGTTTCATAGCTCTCTCATTTTCAAGTTTTTTTTATTTTGGCTTCCAAATTTTGTTCATCTTTCTTTTTAACTTTTTTCTTATAACTTGCGTAAGAAATGGTTTTTCCTCGTACATTTAACTTAATCATTTCCCAGCTTAATTGTTCATTTAGGTTATTTATTTTATTTTCAATGACGGTATCACAAATTGTAGCTTTAATAATCTCTACAAACTCTTCATCTTTTAATAGTTCATTATTAAATTTCCAAAAACCAGGTCCACGAGTTGGAAGATTATTAAGTTCTAAACTGATTAATGAATGATCCGACTTGTATGATATATTTATTTCACACTTAGGAAGTAATGGCAATGTGTAATTAGATACCAGAAAGTAATCCAACCTTGCTGCTATTTTACTGCGATGCCATGTAAACCTTTTTGAATCTGGGTTATAATTACGCCAGATGTCTACAAGATCATACTTAGTCATGTTTTCTTTTATTTCTTGATTTGCGTTAGTATTATTATTGCTTTTGTAATTTACTGTATCTTTGGCATAATCCAGTGGTACATTAAAATCCCCTCCTAAAATAACATTTCCTCCCTCAGCAATCGCATTAATTTTTTCAAATAATGTAGTAAAGAAATTTGGGTCATCAGTATTTGGACCATATATGGAACCTAATATGTAACTAATATCGTTAATCTTAATTTTTATGATACAAATTCTGCCCTCACTATCAGTTTCAAGCTGTGAAACATTGTATTGAAAAGTATGTTGAAGAAAAATTGCTACACCCCTGCTATTGCCTAAACAATGAGAAAAAAAAGTATCAGCACCCCACTCTGCTCTCCACCGCTTTTCCTCATTACTTGTTGAGTGTGTTTCTTGCAAAAATATAATATCGTGTTTATTTTTTTTCAACCAATGACATATATCTCTCCTCTTAAAATTATTTTTTAAACCCCTACAATTTACTGATGCAATTTTCAAAGACATTTCAGAACAATAAAAATGGTTTGTTTAAAATGTTTACTTTCCTTAGGCTTCTTAACTTCCAGGCAATGGGTGACATAGACAACTCTGGTAACCCCCCCCCCCCCCCCAAAAAAAAAAAAACACATCGGATCCAATATAACACAACATACCATGGCGCAAAACAAAAAAAATCCAACCCTGAACACACTAAAATATGAATTTGGACTTATTTTGTGCCCATTTAGTTTTGATAGACAAATCCAAATTATGCACCTATGTTAGTTCTATTTATTTTACCCTCATATCGTGCAATTATTTCTTCAAGGTAACACTTCTGAAACCTATGCTCCAAAAAAACAAAACACCATTTAGCAGAACAGTATCCTCACTGCAGCCTCTTTTAAAGCCTAGGAATCTTGCACTAGGCTGCATAGCAGTGCAGTTTTTTTCTCTACTTTCCGCTTCTTTTGCTTTAGTAAGCATGATGTTTTGCGCTCCATTTTTGCTTCCAACATTTTCTATAGCACATGTATTTGTAACACTTTTTATTTTTTTATTTTACTGCAGCAGTTTGGACTTTAGTTATTCATAGTAGTTTTGTTTCTCTGCTATTTCTATAAGTTTCTTGAAGTGAAAAAACTTATTAGACATACACAAAACACACTGCTGCTTCTTGGCTTGCATTAGGCAACGTCTTAGCGTAGTTTTTTACACTTTCTTTTTCAACTTTTAGTATGATAGGCATTTTACACTCAAATTTTTTTTCCCCAATCTATTAACGCACTAGTATTTTTTAGTTTTTCATCTTTCTTCTATTTTAATGCAGCATTTTGGACTTCTTTTTTGTGTGCAAAACACCACATTTTCTGCCACTGCTTGGACAAGTTTAAAAAAAAAAAGAACAAGTTAAAAAAAAAAAAATTCGCACATACATACAACTCACTGCAGCATTTTTTCGACGCCTATTTTGCACATGTCGTGTATTTTTAAGCTGTCGGAAGGCCATGCTAGGCACCTTGCCCTCCTCTATTTTTGCACTCCTTTTTTTTAAGTCTTTTCTGCAGCACCGTTATTTTTTATAGCACGTATCTTTACCCTTTACCCTTTTTTTTTCAGGATTCACTGCAGCCTTTTGATTTTTGTACGAAAGCCTCCCATGTACACATTACTACACTATGCTTCATGTAATGCAACACTGGAACGTTTTCCAAGGCCTCCTGTAGCACTCTTTATGCAAAACATGCACGCACTTATTCCAAAAATCGTCCTTCACTTTTTAAATGTACAAAGGGAGGATAACTATTTATCACAAGGGTACACTTTTTACCGTTCTGTAGGAGTTCCCGTCTTTTTTTCAACAACTCGGAACGTCGATTCCATAATTCTCTCGGCAAGTCCTCCACTACTCTTATTTCCGCATTTTGAGCCAAAACTCTGATAGCATTCATCACAAGCTTTTTCTCCTCAATGTGCACAAATCTCATTATCACATTGGAATGATGGTCTTTATCGGTATTATTTAGCTTGTCATTCCTTCGTGGTAGTCGATGAACCGCTGCAAAACTGAAGTTATTCGCATTTTCTTTCAATATAGTTTTTACAATTTGTTCCAAATCTTCATCGCTCGTGCTTGGGACGTTAAACAGCACCAGATTGTACTTACGAGAGTGGAATTCTGTAGCGATCAACTCCTCCTTTAAAACTTTAATTTGTTCTTCAAGGTCATGTTTCATTTTCGGCATCTCCTCCTTTTTTATGGCGTCGATTTCCGTTGACAAAAATTCACAAGTTTCTCTCACGCCTTTTACCTCATCTTTCACGGTTTTCAAATCTGTTTCGGCAGCATCCAGCGTAGACATAATTGAGTCCAGTTTACTCATTACGACGTTTTCAAAAGCGTTACTCCTTCCAGGATCCAGCAATAATGCATTCTGAAAGTCGCTTAGGCTGCTGCCACTATCTCGTGGGGGTGTCCGTTGAGTTTTAGGCATAACTTCGAATGGGGAAAATTCTTGATTACGACGTTTTTCGTAGTTCGTACTTACGTCTAATGGACTTCTATCTTTTCTTTTAGCATTCATGGGTCCATTTACCTATTTGATAGTAATTTGGCACGTTTAAATACAGTGTGTAGGGTGAAATCACACGAGCTCAGCAAACACACAACCGAGCTCGGGTCGCCATTGGTCACGTGTCCAGTAAGGTTTAACGTCGACCAGACGCAACAGTAACGTTGTGGTATCTAACCCAACAGGACATATTGTTTGAATTCCCGTTCTAACGTGGTTCGTTTAACTCTTACTCTAAACACGACTCGAACTCGTTTTTGTTTACTAATTCGCGTTACTGTGACATACTGTGCAGTTAAAATTTAAACTTTCATTGTTTTTTTTTTTTTTTTAGCTTCATGTTAATAATAGGAGACGCAACCATGTACGGAAACTTGTGCCTTTTTCTAACGGGGACATAAGAAAATATTTATTTGCTTATAAATAGAAATTTTTCGTCCCCGAACAATTCGTGCCTAGGACTATCCACCTCAGGGACTATTCGTTCTCGGACTGTTTGTTCCTCTCCCCCTCCTCCCATGTAAGAATGAACCGGAATCGAGCGCACGTCAGGCAGTGGTATCTCTGGCAGCACGCATTCAGAACTGTGGGGGAATGGGGGAAGGCATGCTTCACGCAGGAATGGTAAACATCATAAAGCTTCCCTAATGAGAACTTCCAGAAACTCACTGCCAGAATATACGAAGAATAAAACTCCTGGAGTGCACGATTCAAACTGTAGGGGAAAGTGATGTATGTGGGAATGATGAACATCCTAAAGCCTCTCTTATCAGAACTGCAAGAAACTCGCTACTGGAATACACGAAGAAGAAA
>JAHWFP010226832.1:73714-86816 GCA_023313725.1 Lithobius niger
CAGAACTGCAAGAAACTCGCTACTGGAATACACGAAGAAGAAAACTCTTAGTGTACGCAATCCAAACTGTGTAGGGACGTGCTTTGTGAGAGAATGATGAACTTCCTAAAGCCTCCCTAATTAGAACTGCCAGAAACTCACTGCCGGAATATACGATGTATGAAACTTCTGGTGTGCGCAATCCAAACTGTGGGGGGAAGTGTTATATGCGGGAACGGTGAACATCATAAAGCCCCCACCCCACACCCCCACCAATCAGAACAGCCAGAAACTCACTGCCGGAATTTAAGAAAAATGAAACTCGGGTGTGCACAGTCAGAATCTGTTGCCAAGAAAAAAAAGGTGAAAACGTAATTGTCTTTCGGGCAGTTCGGGAACAAATGGGGCAAAATATTCGGGGACTAAAAATAAAACCGTTACGCCGAAACCGAACTGTATACTATAGGCACTGTAGTGAATTCAACACCAGGGTTTCTGTGCTTTTCAAGCGTCTTTTAGTAGAACAAACAGAGTATGGTACTTGCATTTCGCCATAGTATTCACAATACTTCTCAACTCCTGAGAAAATACTGGAAAACTCCTCGATGTTGATGTTTACATGCGATTACGACAGCTGCTCATGGAGTTCCAATATTTTTAATGTTTTAATAATTGGAATACCGTACCAGCATTGCAAATGTACTCCAGCTTATCTACCTTTAAGCCGTTGCTTATTTTAGAGTACAAGAAACGCTGATTACGTGTTCGTAAAATTTCGTATATTTCTTTTTTTTTGGTAAGGATTTTTGTGTGTGTGGAAACAAACGAACGAAAATAAAATTTACAATTTCCCCCCCCCTACATTTCAGACCGATGTGCGACTGTAGCCTGTACGTCCCTTCGCATCGGATGGTGACCCGGGTGTCTTCAGTAGCCAGTGGATGTGGAGATGGCACGAGCAGATGCACGTGTGAAGTCAAGGCCAACACTTGTTTAAGACGATGTGTGGAAGATCTCAATCGAAACAGGCCTGTCAGCACCTTTCGAAGCTGGTAAGAAATCCAGTTGTAGAATTAACTGTAGACAATTTCAACGATTCATATCCAAGGAAATCCACTAACGTACGTACTGAATAGGGTTGGTTGTCGAATTTTATCGTCACAGAGACAGTCACGGTATATATAACCCCAAAACAAGCTTTTCTCGCCAAGCTTTTCGGCCGTGTGAAGTCGTAATATCAAAGGCCAAGCTCTTTCGCCAAGCTAATCCCACCGAGTAATAGTTCAAAGATAAAGAAAATACATGAAAATTGCTTACTACGCAAATTTTCAATTATTTCATTTAACGTTTGAAGTCTTAGTCGGTGGGATTAGCTTGGCGAAAGAGCTTCGTGTTTGATATCACGACTTCACGCGCCCGAAAAAACTTGGCAGGAGTCCTTAACAAGTTTTGTTTTGGGGTAGATATCAATTTTTTTTGGTCCAAACTGATGAAATCCATTTTTTTTTCTCATAGCATTTATGAGATGGAAACACCAATCTAGTTTTTTTGGGCCCATTTCTTTTATTTTCGTTGGCTCTCGTTAAATTGAAGACAGCAGTCGCCTTTTTTCATAAGTGATCAAGACACACGCTAGTGTGTCGCCCGCCAAGGTAAACGATAACATCCAGATAAAATATATATATGAGCATGGTGACCACTAGACACGTTGTGTCTTTACATCCAAGGCACTTTGGCTGTATTCAGCCATCTGTGGATAACAATGCGACAGAAAAGGCCGAAACTTGTTTGATCGGGATGGTCGCCTGACAACATAAAAGTCATTTTTAATGATACAGCTTACCGTTATCTTGTTCAAAAAACGACCTGAATAACGTTGATATTTGCCTAAATTAGAAGTGCGCTAGCGATTCGCCCACCAAGTTCAGATTGTCGGATTCATTGTGTCTAATTATTGCCGTCTGATTGTTGTTGTTCAATTGTTGTTGTTCATTATCAATGTTTGCGCGAAAGCTAGCTACTGCTTCTCTTACACGAGACATTAAACCGTTTTTTTCTGATATTGAATGTTAAATTAATGCGACAGAAAGCTTTGGAAATTGTAGAGATCGATGGGGTTTACCGAGTAGACAACAGAAATTCCTGTTTCAGAGCTGTGCATAAAGGATTTCAATATGAAAAAGGTACCTCTACATCGTTGATTTCATGCTAGCTACTACTACTACTTATTACTAGCTAATTCCACTACGATAAAATTGTACCCCTACTTTTTTTGTTTTCATTGTTACAAACTATTGCTCTAATCGACTCCGGGCTCTTCGGCAATGAGACAGCAGACAGCCTAGCCAGGCGTGGGTATGAGGAGAGGCGTAATGCTGTGAATTTTCCAGTTGGCCCTGGGGACTTGCGCTCAGTTGTTGCCAGGGCTTTTGCCTCGCTGTGGGCGGACAGATGGGCTAGCGAACCCACTGGCCGCGCCCTGTATGAAATTCATCCCTCGGTGGCTGTGCCCAGGGCCCTGGGCAGCCTTACGCGTAGGGACTCCGGCCTCGTTTCCAGGTTGCGGACTGGTCATGTCCAGCTCCGGGCGCATATGTTTCGTCTGGGGTGGTCACGCACCCCAACCTGTCCTTGTGGCAGAAGCCCTGAGACCGTTTGTCATTTCCTTTTAGACTGCCCTCTCTGGGCTGATCGGCGTCGCTTTGTTCTCAGAGGTTCGGATGATCGTTTGCGACAGGTCCTGGGTGTCCCCCCACATTCCGTGGCTCATAGGAATTCATTGTATAGTGTCCTCTCATTCTGTAAGGCTACCGGGCGCTTCGCCCAGGTCGAGGCCTCATCCTGTTAGCCGCTCCTCCGCTGTCCATATTCTCTAGCTGATATGTGGCTTTAGGCCCGGTTGTTCACGTAGTTAATTTGGTAGTTGGGAGTTGGGTGGACATGGCCAGCGACGGCAGGCACGCATCAGGAATCTGGGTAATTGGGGTGATTCGTTGCGATGTCGCGTTGCCTGGGCACGCTAGTGCAATATGTTAGTTTTAAGCCTAGTTCGTAAGTTTAGGAGAGAGTGTATGGCTTCTAGGCCTTTAAACTCTAATAAATTCAAATTCAAATTCAAATTCTAATCGACTTATCAGGCCAGCGTTCGTATGGGCCATTGTTTAAATGTGTGGTGATAAGTGCCAACTGAAATCAATGCATTTTCAACTTACCGTCCTATTTTTAAACAATGAAACATTGTTTAAAAGTATGGCGATAAGTGCCAACTGAAATCAATGCATTTTCAACTTATTGTCCTACTTTTAAACAATGGATCATACAATCATTGTTAAAACATTGTTAAAGTACCACGCATGTTAATTACCCTGAGCCAATTCATTTAATAAAAATTTTAAATCACTTGCATTTCTAAGTTGCAGGAAAACGGTTCAGAAACACGGTGATTTCTTAAAAAACACGCTAGCCTCCGGGGCTTCTGCTACCCCCCCCCCCCCCCACCACCACCACTGCAGGAAACCCTTGTTAACCATTTTTAAAATTTTTATATGGATTCGTATTGCATCGCTAAGTTAAAGGACCACGTTTCAAATTCAGGCCAGTTTCCTAAAAAAAACTTTAGCTTCCTGGGCCCCTGTCTCCTTCTTCCCTCCTCAGCGGCTTTTATCCAGACACTTTTTTTTTTACTTTTCATTAAAATGAGTTTATGTGAAAATTTCATCTTGCAACTCGCTGAGTTACAAGAATGCGTTTCAACTTCACGCCGCTTTCTTAAAAAAATGCTGGCTTCGGGGTATCCCCTGCCTTTCAGGAGGCACTAATTAAAAAAAAAATGAGGGGATAATCTTTTAACGAATAGGTGTGAAAATTGTATCTGATTTGCTGGAAAACGTTTCAAATTCACGCATATTTCTTAAAAACGACTAACTTCCGGAGATCGTCCTCTCCCCTTTCACCCAATGCAAGGGGGTAGTTGCGACAATAATTCGTCATCTTCGTCACTAAATAAGTGAGATATCCTCAAATCCATTAGGCTATACAACCTGTTTTCTGGGAAGTATTTCATTAGCATAAAATACGTAGCATAAAATACGTAGCATAAAATACGTAGGGGTACAAGACAGTTATCACCCAAAGTTTGCAACAACGACCGGCAATAAGTTGTTTTAGAACGATCTCGGCCGCAACAATAAGTCCTCGGGATACGCCCTCGGACGTATTGTTGCAGCCTTTTATGGTTTAACGTTTGGGGGTGTTTTAAATCCAAAGATTGTAATCATTTGTAATGCTTTTTTCTGAACGTTGGGAACACGCCATCTGTTATCAAAATAATTGTCCTTTCCTTTCATCGCCTTTGATTTTATTGAGGCCAGAACCCTGCGTTGAGCGCCCCAACTAAGTTCTACACAATAGCCGAGTAACAATGCAGACTCGGGTAACTTATAGTTTCCGTTTCACAATTAAATCGAAGTGATGCATTGTAATAGTAACGTATCTAAAATAAATAAAAGTATAATCCACCCAAAACCAAAACTGGTAGAAAAACCCGCCAAGTTTCCAAAAACGGTCGGCGTTTGAAGGTAGTGATATCATTCCACCAGGGAAAGGACGCTAAGGTTAATCCTATTAGCCAAGTTAATCGCACATACTAATAGTTCGAAAGTTAAATGAAAACTAGAAGATTGCTACTAGCGGTAGCAATCTTCAAGTTTTCATTTAACGTCCAAAGTATTATTCGGTGCGATTAACTTGGCTAATAGGATTAACCTTAGTGGCCTTTCCCTGATGGAATGATATCACTACCTTCAAAGGCCGACCGTTTTTGGAAACTTGGCGGGTTTTTCTACCAGTTTTGGTTTTGGGTGGACATCACAACTTTCATAGGACTGTGAACGTACATAAGTTTACACCGTCTGTTTAGGATGCTTCAATCTCATTTTTGCACACACTGACTAACAATCGCTGATTTCGTTCGCTTCGCTCATTCAATCAGCGCCTCCCCTTCAGTTGTTTTGTTTATCCCTGCAACTTCCCCTTAACTTTTCAAGATTTCGTTCACATTTAGTCATGCAGAAACCCCCGAAGGTCGCTGTTACTAAAACAGCAGAATGCGAAGCATTTTTTTTGGGGGTTATTAACAAAAAAAAAACCATTAGCTCGTGCATGCTGGTATTGTTGCGTAACCATCATCTAACATGCATCCCTTTACTCTTACGCAATCCACGGCAACGTTAATGTTTCTTTATTTTGTCCTTCGTTACAGTTCAGTTTTTAGTTCGTCCAGGGTTTTACAATAAATCTAAGGACCAGTCTTGATTGTTCAAGCCATTGATGCTTAAAATCTTTGGTTGCAACTTGGAAAAGAAACGAAATTTAAATTCGCCGGTGGCAAATTTCAAAACCCTCCCACGCATTTGTCCTGACCCCTACAACCCCCAAACCAACAAAAGGACCATCCTCAGATCACCATGCATCCGTGTGCAAAAATTCAGGTACGTAGACCTTCGCAATTTTGCGCTAGCCATGAGAAAAAAGTCTATGGGATTTAACATGGGAAAAATCTTATTAGCTAGTCAGCTAGCTAGCTACCTAGACAGTAACATCCACCCAAAACCAAAACTGGTAGAAAAACCCGCCAACTTTCCAAAAACGGTCGGCCTTTGAAGGTAGTGATATCATTCCACCAGAGAAAGGCCGCCAAGGTTAATCCTATTAGCCAAGTTAATCGCACATACTAATAGTTCGAAAGTTAAATGAAAACTAGAAGATTGCTACTAGCGGTAGCAATCTTCAAGTTTTCATTTAACGTCCAAAGTATTATTTGGTGCGATTAACTTGGCTAATAGGATTAACCTTGGCGGCCTTTCCCTGGCGGAATGATATCACTACCTTCAAACCCACCCACGCATTTGTCCTGACCCCTACAACCCCCAAACCAACAAAAGGACCATCCTCAGATCACCATGCATCCATGTACAAAAATTCAGGTACGTAGGCCTTCGCAATTTTGCGCTAGCCATGAGTAAAAAAGTCTATGGGATTTAACATGGGAAAAATCTTATTAGCTAGTCAGCTAGCTAGTCACCGCATCTTTTTCTCTATGATTGGTGGACACTCATCCTTTAAATTTTAGTTTTTCTTAATCTCTGACCCTTCCCCTTACATTTTCCACAATTTGAAACATTTCTGTCGCATTGGGATTTATCCTCAACATGCCAAAATATGCTTTCAGTTGCTTACAGTTAACAGACACATGTCTGCTAGTGAGCCGCCTTTTTTCATTAACAATCAATTTTTAACAATCGGATGTCTACAATGGGATGATGTACTGTTACTTGGCGGCGACACACTAGCGTGTGTTTAGATATTATCGTCTACTAAACTGTTTATGGGAAAGAAAATCATTGCAGGGTTACCGTTCCTTGAATAATAATAATTAAAAAAAAAAAAACAGAAAAATAATCGAGATAAACCTAAACTAAACGAAAGTAACATAATGGTGCTCAGTTGTTTTACAATCAAATGAATACAATGTCCGCTTTATTGGAAATATAATTAATCAGCGTCCATTAATTACACCAAAGTTACGATTTTCTTCAGGCCGTTCGAGAAACGATTTACAATTATATCTTCATAAGGAGCTCACAATCAATACTTACACTAAAGCAAAACCATAAACGACCAAAAGGGGTGATATCATACAAATACCCCATAAGGGTAAAGGACCTATCAAGTTTTTGTCATAGAAAGCAGTGATATCAGAGCCAAAATGGCTCCCACCAAGTTTTCCGTCCCAACTCTGATCACTCATTCTTAATTAACACCTCGGTGTTGTCAGTTAAGCTTAAGTGATCAATTTTCGGACCACAAACTTGGTGACAGCCATTTTGGCTCTGATATCACTACTTTCTATGCAAACACTTGATGGGTCCCTTTATCTTTACGGGTTTTTTGTATCAAGACACACGCTAGTGTGTCGCCCGCCAAGATAAAACGATAACTTCCAGATAATATCTATATATGAGCACAGCGACCACTAGACACGTTGTGTCTTTACAGCTAAGGCAGTTTGGCTGTTTTCAGATATGTGAGGATAAATCACTATGCGACAGAAAAGGCTGAAACTTGTTTAATCGGGAGACTTTGGTCGCCTGACAACATAAAAGTCACTATTAACGACACAGCTTAACGTTTTCTTGTTGAAAAAACGACGTGAATAACGTTGATATTTGCCTAATTACTTAGTACTTACTACGTACTACTAACACCTGTTTTTGTATCACGAAAATAAATTCTTTCATGCGGTGGATAAAGCTGGTTCTTAGCTCATTTTACAGGTATTGCTCTGTACATGTGTCCTTTTCAAATGGACCTTTCTAATTGGTCAACTGGTTCAGGGGTTAGGGAGCTACAAACGACCAAATTGATTGTTTTAAACATTGTTATTATGCAACAATGCAAAACTGAACATTAAATAAATCCGTGCGTTTGTAAGGAGATATTGCAATACTAAGAGATACTGATCATATGAAAAAAGGTGATTGATGTGCTCAAAATGTAACGAAAGCTAACAAAAAAAAAGGAAATGGACCAGAAAACTAGATTGGTGTTTCCACGTCATAATTATTAAAAAAAAATTGGATTTCATCAATTTGGACCAAAAAGATCTGATATCTACCCCAAAACAAAACTTGTTAAGGATTCCCGCCAAGCTTTTCGGCCGTGTGAAGTCGTGATATCAAACGCCAAGCTCTTTCGCCAAGCTAATCCCACCGACTAAGACTTGAAACGTTAAATGAAATAATTGAAAATTACGCAGTAAGCAATTTTCATATTTTCATTTAACCTTCGAATTAATACTCGGTGGGATTAACTTGGCGAAAGAGCTTGGTGTTTGATATCATGTCTTCACACGGCCGAAAAATTTGGCGGGAATCCTTAACAAGTTTTGTTTAGGGGTAGATTAGTGCTTCTTTTCAGTACAGTAGACGCACGGATTTATTTAATGATCAGTTTGGCATTGTTGCATAATAACAATGTTTAAAACAATGTAAAACAATCAATTTGGTCGTCTAGTGGTCCGTAGCCCTTGAACTACTTGACCACTCAGAAGCCATATGAAAACGGCACATCTCCTGTAAGATGAGCTAAGAACCAGCTTTATTCACCACATGGAAGACTTATTTTCGTGATACAAAAAAAAAATGTTACCAGTAGCCAGCAGTTATTAGTTAGTAATTAGGTAAATATCAGCCTTATTCACGTCGTTTTTTCAACAAGAAAACGTTAAGCTGTGTCAATAATAGTCCCAAACATATGTTGTCAGGCTACCAAAAGTCCCCCGATCCAACAAGTTTCAGGCTTTTCTGTCGCATTGTTATTTATCCTCAGATGACTCTAAACAGCCTAAACTACCTTTGATGTAAAGACACAACGTGTTTAGTGGTCGCCATGCTCATATACATATATTTGTCTGGGTAGGCGATATCGTTTTCAACTTGGCGGGCGACACACTAGCGTGTGTCTTGATACCAGTCTTAGGCAATACGTGAATCGTTTAGTGAGAAAAAAAAAAGGCTCCTAAGTTGGGGGAGTTGGAGGCTCAAAGTCCGGATTAGGATTCCAGTGACATAAGCTAACTAGTAGTTCTACGAACACGTGGACCTCGCGCACCCCTACCCGACTCAAAACAAAGCTACCCGCTGTAAGCGTATTACAGGGATACCACTGGGGATCGTTTCGTTCGTTTTTCACGTTTTTTCACTTCACGTGTTTGGATTTTTTTTCACACTTTTTCGCACACGAATTTTAGACATTTTCACAAGTTTTGCTTTTTTTTCCACACATCTTTCGTCCCTATGTTATAACACGAATTTTGCCCTGCACACCAAACATAATTCAAACATAATCAGACATAATCCAAATATAATCCAAACATAATTCAAATTATAATTCAATCAACTCATTGGTTATGCCTCCCCCTCCCCCTTCAATAAAAAAATGTTTGTAATGATTTGACATGCAATGCACTGAAGCAGGTAATACATATTTAGGAATAAGTTGGCCACAAATCTGAACAAGCCTGAAACGCTATTTCTTCACAAACGTCCTTCACTTTCCATTAGCAGATTTCTTCGATGTAGAATCCGACGAGTAAAAACCAAACTGAATTTCATCTTCATTCAACCGTAACGCAGCTAAATTTATTTATTGTTTGTTGCACGATGCAATTTTTGTTTTTGTCAACCAATATTTCACCAATTTGGTCAATTTTTCACATTTTTTCACTCAGTGGCATCCCTGGTATTAACTTCCTGGGTACCTCTCCGGTTGCGACAGCCGACAACAGATGACCCCTCACGATGTGACGCAACGATGCACAGGATCAGCGTATTTATTGTAGAAAACAGTAATTGGCCATACACGGTATTTTCAGTAAATTTTTCACCTTGGTCCCTCCATCTTGTTCCGCTGTAAACACCTCTCGAGTATAATTTAAGTGTAGATAACTTTACTCAATCACTCGTCGCAACTCCAAGCGGATAAAAACACCCTGCCCAAGCGCTTTTTTTTTGTTCCAGCTTGGAATGCAACTCAACCGTGTTAGTGCAAAATTATCGATATTGACCTATGCTCTACTATGCAAATACCGGTGATAAGCTACACCAGGAAGGAATAGAACATAATGTGGTGAAATGTCTTATATTATACGTTATTGGTATGGCTGTGTTTATCTACAAAGAAACGGGTTTTGGGAAATTGATTAAATATTAAATATGTCAGGTAGAGATAATCTACATTATCATTGCTGTTATTCATCATGTCATCGTTCGCGTGGAACCATCCATCTCACAAACACAGCACCAACGCTCAAGAGGAAGAACCAGACTGGAAATAGCTATTTGCACCGAAACTCTTTAAAAACTAGCAAACATGTATGAAACGTAATCTAAAATTTATTTATTCTCCGTGGAGTACTTTTTGTAAAAGATTTTCCATCTTAAAATTATAAAACTACAGAATATACTTTTATAAGTTAAAAAATTGTATAACGAATTCGTATAGTTGAACAGCAGTGACTATGCTATATATATGTAGAAATCAACATTAGCTATCAAAACACTGCATTTATGCCTTTGTTATAATTGAACCATAAATGTCAGTGTTGTTATATAGTATATTTTGTTAATCAACTGAGCGTAACTGAAAGTTTATATTCCATGCATAAAACTAAACGCAGTTTTATTTCCATTTGTACAATTACTGTAAATAAGAAAACCCACAATATTGTAAAAAAAACAAAAAACATCATGCACGGCTATCGATTATATATGATTGAATTTTTCTTTCCAGCAAAACTAAAACTATAAATTTCTCCGTATTTCCTATTCAATATATTTCGACCAAACTTGGCCTGATTTTAGATAGGTATGGAAGATATACCAACTTTATACCAACTTGTATACCAACTTTATACCAACTTTATGCCAACTTTATGCCAACTCTATACCAACTTTTATACCAACTTTTATGCAATTCCGTGCAAGAGTAAAAGTAGGGAGCCACACGTAAATTTGAAAACTGTTCACTTGTTGTGGTTGTGATTGTTCTTGTTCTTGTGTGAAACGGTGTCAGAAAAAAACTACTGCACCTACCTAAAATCTGAAACATGATCAAAGCCAGAAATTCCTTGGCCTTCGTCCTTACAGAGACCGCTTTTTCGATTGCTTAAGCCATTTCGGAGTTACGGGACCCTAAACGATCAGTTTGATTGTTTTACATTGTTTTGACCATTGTATTTAGGGAACAGTGCCACTCAGCAAACACGAGATCCAACAAGAATGACGGAATGCACGCGCAACAACAATCAATGCATGTGCGCGCGCGTTCCCAACTTTGTAAATGAAAAAAAATTACTTACTGCCACAAGGCATCTATATTAACACTGACGATAGCCAGTGTTAGTAAGGGTCGACCTATATGAGAGCTAATAACTCCGTCAAAATTAAAAATTCTTAAACCAAATTTGGAATCTAGCCTTGACTAGTCAAGGCCAGTCTACAGTCCAAAAATTGTGAAATTCAGTCCAGCCAAACCCGAGATGCAGAGAGGGGCCAAATAGACAATTTCTTGTTCTTGGTCTTGTTCTTGGTCTTGGTCTTGTTCTGGGGATGTACCTTTCGTCTGTCCTCTCTACAGGTGAAACTATTTGTTCTGTAAAGCTGGTTCTTAGCTCATTTTACAGGTATTGCTCCGTAGATGTGCCCTTTTCATAAGGTCTTTTCTAATTGGTCAAGTGATTCAGGGGTTACGGAGCTCTAAACGACCAGATTGATTGTTTTACATTGTTTTAAACATTGTTATTATGCAACAATGCCAGTTAGCAAACGTCAGCTGAAACACATAGACTGAAGATTAGAGGATTTGTTTCTATTAATGAACAAAGACGGAGCGTTAAATGTTTAGAGTAAGGATCTAAAAGTCAAAACCTAGAAGGAACACGGACAAGCTTTGACAGTCAGGGTCTAGGTGTACAATTTTGTCAGTAAGAGGCTGGTAAGAATTTGACCCTTACTACCCTGTGGTTAGCTTAGTTCTAGTCTCTTCCGACTGAACTTGTGTATGAACGGTTGTAGCAGGTTTTCTTTGTTCTTAGAATATTGTTATGGAACTTTAATAACACAATTTTCTTGTGAAGTTTGGCATTTTGTGTTTTGATGCTTTAGAACTTTTTATTATATTTCGTAGATTTATGGTAGAGGATTACCATAATGCTCTCTGCTACAAATATGCTGGCATGTTACTAAATTGAAAAACAATTTTCAACGTAAAGCAAACCAGGAAACGTATAACCATACTACCACTGGATCATCACATGGGTAATTGTAGGAGGATTTCCAGTTTTTCGTCAAAATTTATTGCTGACCACCGGGTAGTAAGGGTCAAATTCTTACCAGCCTCTTACTGACAAAACTTTACACCTAGACCCTGACTGTCAAAGCTTGTCCGTGTTCCTTCTAGGTTTTGACTTTTAGATCCCTACTCTAACATTTAACGCTCCGTTTTTGTTCATTAATTCGTGTTACTTTTAGAATTGCAGCTAAACTGTAAAACAGTGCAGTTGATGGTCAAAGCTGAGAGTTTAACACAAGAGACCCTAGGCTGACCCTAAACTAACCTGGCCAAAAGGGTCAAAGGATTTTAGCGAGCGTTAACCGCACCCGGTCATCTGCCCGACGAAGCCCTAAGGCCCTATGTCTGCAACACCCGGAATGGATTCTCAGGAGGTCACCCACCCAAGTACCAACCTGGCTACCACCAATGGTAACAATAGAAACAAATCCTTTAATCTTCAGTCTATGTCTTGCAGCTGGCGTTTGCTAATTGGTATTGTTGCATAATAACAATGTTTAAAATAATGTAAAACAATCAATCTGGTGGTTTAGAGCTCCGTAACCCCCGAACCACTTGACCAATTAGAAAAGGCCTTATGAAAAGGGCACATCTACAGAGCAATACCTGTAAAATGAGCTAAGAACCAGCTTTATATCCCCAGAACAACAAGAAGAAGCAGAACAAGAAGTTGTCTATTTGGCCCCTGTCTGCATCTCGTGTTTGGCTGCACCGAATTTCACAATTTTTGGACTGCAGACAGGCCTTGACTATAGTTTGTTCCACATTATGTTTTCAGAAAACTGACTGGACGAGGACTCGTTTGCTAGCACTAAGAGTGCAAAAACATGAGGATATCACATTTGTAGACTCAACAAAGTTACTGTTAGAGTTTACGAATGGGATGATTACGGATTTTTTGCACTCGTAGTGGAAGAAAACGTGGCGTCATACAGTCAGTTTTCTGAAAACATAATGTGGAACAAAGTATAGTCAAGGCTAGATTCCAAATTTGGTTTACAGATATTAACTTTTGACGGAGTTATAAGCTCTCAAAGTTGAGAGTTTAACACCGCGGTCCTAGGTCGACCCTTACTAACACTGGCTATCGCCAGTGTTAATATGAATATCAGTGAATTGCCTGTCTGTGAACTGTCCTTGTGGGTGAAATGTCTGTCGGTGGGACATCTGTTTATGAAATAGCTTCCTGTGAAATGGCTATCTGTGAAATGTC
>JAHWFP010226832.1:103558-118207 GCA_023313725.1 Lithobius niger
CCTAACTTGATTCAGTCTCATAGCTTTCTCACTGCCGTTTCCGGACAGCATCTCGGGTTTGGCTGGACCGAATTTCACAATTTTTGGACTGCAGACAGGCCTTTACTAGTCAAGGCTAGATTCCAAATTTGGTTTAAATATGTTTACTTTTGACGGAGTTATAGGCTCTCAAAGTTGAGAGTTTAACACAGAGGTCCTAGGTCGACCCTTACTAACACTGGCTAGTGTTAATACAGTACGTACGACTGGACGTTTCTAGTTCTTGCGGTGGACAATTTCGACGCTGCAGTGGCAGCGAAACTAGAGTCCCAGCAGTAAAAATAGTTAAGACTTAGGTACTGTACTAATTATTAAAAGTACAACCAAGATCCATTTTTCAAATGCTCTAGTCCCGGTGCCAAGTCACAGCTGCATTCATTAGTAAGTCTTACCTATTTTTTACTACCAGGACTCTAATATTTGGGACTTGGGTCCCGGCACCAGGAGTTGAGTTTGTACAATGGATCCCGGTTACACTTTTAATAAGCCGTCCGTGATAGTCGTTAAAGTTTACTCACTCAATGATGGTCTGGTGCGAAACAGGTAACACACTGAACAAAAAATATATATTTAAGGATAAAAATCAGATGTACAGTTGGTTTGGAAATTTATATTTACAGTTTGAAAAATATATTTATGATTTGAAAAATATTTTTTATGGATGGAATTACAGTTGGTCTGGCAATTTATAATTACGGTTTTAAAAATATATTTATGAATGAAAAATTATATTTACGGTAAAAAATGTACTTACGGATGAAAAATTAAATGTACGGTAAAAAATGTATTTATGGATTGAATTTACACGTGCGGTTTGGTAAAATATATTTACAGTTTGAGAAATATATTTACGAATGGACCTTGGATTAAGTCCCAAACGGCGCCTCATATAAAGGCACTTTTCGTATCATTGCGAGTTGGTCTTGTTAAGAGCTAGAATAAATCACAAGGTAAATGGTAAACGAAGCATACAGTCCATATTAAAGACTGGCCTTGTAAGAATACAAGGCACAATAATTGAAAAGAAAGTAAAGACAACTGCCCCGACTGGGACTCGAACCTGGGACTTCCACTGACTAGGCCAGGTGCTCTAACCACTGTGCTACTGGAACAGACCTGCTTACATAAGAAATTACAATGAGGAACACTTGCATGTGGCCCCAATGCCAGCTGATATTGAATCTACATTTTTTTCGAGACACGCAACTGTACAATCAGCTGGCCTTGGGGAATCCGCTCGGTTATGGACATCTGTGGCAGTAGATGCTGCTACGGTACAATATAAATTTGTAATGCTTTCTGAAACCGGCTCCAGAACATTACTGCAAACTTTCCTTGGACGCACCGAGGAACAGTTTTAATGGCTTTTCGCGCAGTTCGTAAATTCCATCAGATATGGTGCAACTCATATTTCTAAAGTATTGTTTAATTCCATCTGCTTAACCAGCAGTATTAAATAAATTTTCAACAAGCACTAAAGGAAAGGAAAAATATGTTGTTGCGGAGCTGTTTTCGAAAAAAAATCCATGAAACTTTAAAGCCATCTAGCAGTCAAAATGTCCATCTACCAAGGGGTTGTGGATAGGATGGCGTATAAACAAACATTTAGTCGCAGACCAATCTTCCATGTTAATGGATTTCGCAGATCCAGACATGGTCAAGCAAAAAGCGTTGCTCAATAGTGTTTTTTGCATGTTTCTGTTCGAACTAAACTGAAACTCGTTCCTGTGACCTAACCTAACTTAAATCTGCTGACCTAACCCTAACATCAGCAACATATACGAGGAAAGCGGTCCAGTCGACACACCAAGACACATACGATACCTGCGCAAATTTAAACACTGAATATTTAGTCTACGGATATACGCTTTGGGCGTATGTGTAGAATAGAGTACCAAGTAAATCTACAATGGATATTTTCTTTGGGATGGACAGGGGGAAGGGTGGGAGAAGAATGAGGATGGTGGATGGGAACTGAGGCATTCCCCTGTGTGCCAAAATTTAGATTTGCAAACTTTTCTTAACTAGCTGTAGACGTGTGTTTATACCCTTGTGACGCAGCCTGGCTATTCGAGCAAAACCACATAGACAGGCTGGTCACTAACAGAAGCGATCCATAAGGTGGCCTCACCGTGCGCACGCGAGCAGGTGCATGGTTTACAATTAATTGCGCCAGCATGCACTAACACGCGACCGTCTTAAACGGCACTCTTTGAAATCGTGCCCAAACAGATGGCGCCGTTTACCCTCGCGCTATAAAAGACGACCGAACGGTGCCATCTGGACCACAACATCCACACGCGTCGAGGTGTGTGGATGGGACCTCTTCACTAGACAACCAAAACGAGAATCTTATAAATGACGTACAATTCGACAACCAAAGAAGCCGTGGAAATGCATCCGAAACGGCATTCGGTAAATCGAGCAAGTCTGGTTCGCAAGTCCTAGTGCAAAGGACGGCGAGGGAAGAAGTAATCTGGGGCCAAGCATAAATCTGTGTGGTCTCAATTCACTTCTAACCGTAACCATCTTACACCTGGGAGCCTTAGTCCACAATCGGAACTTTTTTTTTCTCTCACCGGCATTTTCGTAAAGAAGTACAGCTGGACTATGGGTTCAAATCCCGTACAAGATTCTTACACCTGGGAGCCATTGTCCGTGATTTTACGAACCTCTGGGATCCAGATCCTATATTTTCGTACAACTGTGAGCCTCAGTCCGGGGACGGAACTCACGTTTTTTTTCACTGGCCAAGAAGAAGTCACGGCAGTACGGCTGAATTGTTGATCCAATTCCCGTACAAGTTCTTACACTGGGTTTTTACGGACCTCTCGCAGAAATTTTTTTTTCAGCGGCAGTTTCGATCAAGAAGACGGCAGGAGGATTTTCAACCGTACGGGTTGTTACGCCACGGTGTTTGTTTATTTTTACCGGCGCTTTAGAGTGAGAGGGACGGCAGCTAGCATGCGCTACGCGTGCGTATTCTCTACCTAGTACAAGAAAGCTACAGCCTTCACGGGTCATACTACAGGGACACTCGGGTGGACAGCCTCACACTTTACCCGATCGTACGAAGGAACGACGCCACTTGCAAGGCAGTAAATTGTCTAAAAGATGGCTAGACGCTCAACATTTGCAGGATGTTTATTGACGCCAGAAACAAAGCCAAATGTTTCGAATACATTTCAACAAGGAGATGCCATTCCTGTTGACTTGCTGGGAAAACAGCATGTTGAAGTGGACCAACAACCACTAAACCAGGACCAAAATCGCCAGGCTGGGCACTGGAGGACACAATACCTTTGGGTAGGCTTGGGAATCACGGCGGCTATTTTCTTGAGGAAAAGGACGACGAGGTGGAAATAACATTCCCTAAAAAGAATGAGTTGCCACAAAAATACCAGGATTTGGACGAACCAACGCAGTTTTCAGCAAGCAAAAGTACCAACTTTGCGATGAATACTAATGAGCAGGGTCACCGACCTGGACAGGAAGTGAGCACCACAGCTTCACTTTCAGTGATGTCACAGGTACCAGGCAACCAGGAGGCTTAGCACCAAGCTGTCAAGAGACTGCAAGGTTTATCCACTTCCGGGTCAACAACCGCCACTATGCCTGTATTGGAAAATCAGGTAGATGGGAAGCAAATATTCCAACTTCGCTCTCAAACAATAAAGGAAATGAATGCTTTTGCCATTGAAGAGTGGATGGCATTATGTCCTTATGGTGCAGAGGAAAGGGATCAATTTTTGCTGCATCTAGCCTTGTCCAAGGAGGAACACACAGTTCCACAAAGCCAGCAACCAAGTGATGATAAAATATCGGAACACTCGGCCCGCAACCAGATTTCTTCATCACACTTACTACACCAGCAGTCACAAACTGTGTTTGGACCCCAAACAGTTCATGGACCCCAAACAGTTCATGATGCTGCCATCAAATACTCAGACATGCAAGCCAGGTCTGCACCGATCAGTGCACCCCAGCTTCAGTCTTGTGCTTTAGTCGGCTGGAGTGATGCAAGGCGGTTTGCCGCCCAGCTAGCAAGGCACTACCAGGCCTGTGCCTCCACCACAGAACGTTGGGATGACACCTCAGGGTTCACGACCAGGGAGTCAAACCGGAGCACAATTGTCTGTTAATGTTGTGCCAGTTCAACATTATGCAGCTAATTTCAAGGTGCCTAAAAGACCTACACCAAAGTTTATAGGCCATTTGGACCCAAAATCTCCACAGGAATTTTTGGACGAACTGCAAAAATCAGCAGACGTTTCAGCTGTCCACTACGTATCTTTTGGAGACCATTCTACCGCTTGCATTAGTGGGTGATGTCGAGTCATGGTTAACTTTCCATGCACCTTTTGCAAGCTTGGAGCAGTTTCAGGACCTATTCAGGTAGGAGTTTGAACCACCAAAGTTCACACAACAACTACGTAGGGAGCTGGAGAATCGTTTTATGCATCGCGATGAGACGATATCACATTTCATTCAATCGATTCAAGCCTTTTACGATAGATTGGAACCAGGAGCTTCGGAGCAAACCAAAATCCAGAGGGTCCTAAGCCAGATCCACCCGGAATTTTTCCCTTACCTCCAAGATAAGAAGTTTGCCACTCTAAAGGACTTGGCAGCAAAGTGTAACAGGGTACGTGAACTCATAGTGAGACAGCGAACCTACCAACCGCCGCCAGATCCAGAGGAATGTGTAGCACCATCTTTGGCTTGGTGCAGGCCACTCAAGGAAGCCACAAAGAAGTCACGAAACCAAATGGACTATAAGTCTGTGCACAATTCCAACAAAAGGAAACAGGCACCACAGTACACAACACCTAAGTGCTCGTTCCAGGGTTTGGGTCCAACCGGATTTGGAAGAGGGAAGTATGCAACCAAGCCACACCAGGCTAAGGCTGCAATTCCCAAGCAACATGATGCAGCTGAAGAGCTACACAGGGAACAAGATGCTCCTTCTAAACCCAGGAAAACAGGACGTGGGGATTGTTTTGCCTGTGGGAAGTCAGGACATTTTCGTGCCCAGTGTAAGGAAACACAGCCAAAAAACGAGGATCTGACACCTTGAGCTATCGCCAAAACAAGGTTGTCCCAGCCAAGAGTAAGGATTGGCGGAAAAGGAAGGGTTTAGGCCGTGGAAGCGTGAAGATTTTGCGGGCATGCCATGTACGAAGGAGGCAAGATATGGATGCGGAAACGAGGTTGGGAGTCGTGCCTTTGATGCCTACCAAACTGGAAGGAAGGAGCTATCCAGGGCTCATCGACACAGGAAGTACTTCCTCCATCGTAAACAAAGAAGTGGCTGACTACTTGGTGAGCAAGGGCCATGCTCTCCACAAGGATTCAAGGATAGTCTTCTTATTGGCTTCCGGTAGGTCCAAGAACTGGGTACATCCGTGCTAAAGTGCACTAGGGAGACAACCAGTCCATGATGCACACGTTCCTTGTACTGAATGATGCAGCAGACCGTGTTCTGTTAGGACAGGACTTCCTGCATAAGACCGGAATATCTATCGATATCAGGAAAAAGGGCTGGAAGATGCCAAAAGATGAAGATGTAACTCCATTCATGGCTGAGGAAGAGAGATTTGCTCCCTTTGAGGCCAAAGTGGTGGATGAGGAAGCTGCCCAAGCAGAAGCAGACTGGGAAACCATCGTAGGCCATATTGGGAAGGCCCACTGCACTACCCAGCAGAAAAAGAAGTTAAGGAAGGTCCTAAAAAGGTTCCCTAAAGTCTTGACATTGAAGTTAGGCCTAACACATGTGCACAAACACACTGTGAAGCTAAAGCCCGATGCAAAACCAATGAGGGTACCACTGAGACCAGTAAACCATGCCACCAGAGCCATCATAGATGCACAACTGGATTCTTGGCTAAAAGATGGCATCATCAAAAAGGGCTTTAGTGAGTGGAGCACAGTTCCTGTGCTTGCTCCTAAGAGGGATGCTCCTAAGGATGAGAAGAGGATGTGTTTGGATTTTCACCCGTTAAATGACTAGTGTCAAAAGGACAATTACACCATCAACAATGCCGAGCAGGTGCTGGGCATGCTGGGAAAAGCCAAATTTTTCACTGTAATCGACTTAAAGGCAGGCTATCTTCAAGTCACGCTGGATGAGGATAGCATGGCTTATTGTTTATTCAGGACACACAGGGGAAGCTTTGTGATTCAGAGGATGGTTTTGGCTTTAGTGGATCTCCTGCATCATATGCCAGAATGATGGACATTGTTCTCAATGATTCACAATTCTCCAACGTGATGTGCTACAGCGATGATGCTATAGTGTTCTCGGAAGATTTCGACTCACACATGGAACATGTGGCTGATGTACTTCAGAAACTCCAGGATGCTAACTTAACAGCCTCCATAAAGAAGACACAGTTTTGCTCCAAAACTGTAAACTATCTTGGACACACAATCTTTGCTGGATGCATCAGGCCAAATCCAGACACAGTCGAAGTCATCAAGAACTTTCCAGAGCCAACCAACGTGAAGTCCTTGAGGAGGATCCTGGGAATGTTCGGTTTTTTCCGGGCATACATCCATCTATTACACGAGGTTGCGGCCGTGGTGAACGACTTACTCAAGAAGGGAGTGCACTGGAAGTGGATAAGCGAATGTTCACAAGCATTACAAAGTTTAAAGGATAAACTCATAGGGGCCACCTTTAGTTTGCCAGACTTATCAAGACCCTTCGAACTGCATGCGGACAGTAGTCGGACGGGCCTTGCAGCAATCCTACTGCAGGAGCAGGAAGGAAAAGGACTGGCACCAGTGTTCTTTGCTGGTAGACGGCTCACAAAGGCTGAGGCTAATTATGGAGTCTCGGAGCTTGAGATGTCATCAGTAATGTATGGCGTGAGGAAGTTTAAGCCCTATCTGGAGAACACCACATTCACCATCTACAGTGACCACTCCGCACTGTCTCAAATTCAGAAGTTAAAAGAGCCAGCAGGCTGGCTTGCCCGTTGGGTCCTTGAACTTCAGGGATACAACTGTACTATCAAGTATAGGAAGGGAAACCTGCATGATGCACCAGATGCTATCTCCAGGATGTTGAAGAGGAGGATCAACCACCAGAGGAGGTGCGTAGCAACTTCAGGACGGAGTTAAATGTGACTAACCGACCCACGAACTTTCCTTCAAATGAAGAGTTTCGTAAAGCCTAAAGCATGGATAGCGACATCCAGCAATAGATTGCTAAGCTTAGCAATAGGGGTACCAGTGATCCATCGCTGGAGGAGGCAATGAATCTAGCTACACCTTGCATAGGCAAGCTATATTTGTTCCGTGGTCTACTTGTCAAGGCATATGCTCCAAGAAATGTAAGGGAATGAGTGGCTGCTGACAACATTCTCAAGATTGTTGTGCCACAAAGCCTTCGCACCCGTTGCATAGAAGCGGCTCATGATTCTTTACTGACAGGACATGGAGGTGTCCAGAATACATTGTTAAGGTTACAGGAAACTGTGACATGGAAGGGAATGTCAGTTCACGTGGCAAATATGTAAAAACGTGTGAAAACTGCCAAATGAAGAAAACAACGAACCAGAAACCACTGGGATACATCAAGAATATGGAGCCACCCAAGTACCCATGGCAGCGGATTTCGGCGGATTTAGTGGGTCCTCTCCCAAGGACAAAATCAGGGTTCAAATGGATCTTGGTGGTGGTGGACGAAATATCAGGATACCCTGAGTATTTTCCACTAAGAGCAGCAGGAGCTAAGCAGGTTATTTCTGCACTTTCATGGACAGTGACGCATTGGGGTCTGCCATCCAGGGTCTACAGCAACCTAGGCCCCCAATTCTTCAACAATGCATGGATGTTAACGATGCAGAAGCTTTGGCATCAAAGCAGACTACTGTAGTCCTTATTATCCAGCCAGTAATAGGACCAAGAGGACAAACAAGGAGTTGAAACATCTGCTACGAGCCTTTGCATGGAATGAGGCAGATTGGTCAGAGAGGTTGGAGGGTTTCGTGTATGCAGTCCGGACCCAGGTCAATTCGGCCACAGGTTTCAGCCCAGCTGAAGTTGTTACGGGGAGGAACTTGTCCCATCCATGGACACACAACCAAGATGCGTTGCAAGGAGCAAAACATCCGGAACAGGAGGAAAACAGAGCCAAGGTTCAAGCGGAAGTAATAAAGGCATTCCAACAGATGTACAGTGAAGCAGTAGCATCATTGACGAAATCTAGGGAACGCCAAAACCCTTACTACAATGCAAAACGCAGGCCAGGCACTTTTAAAGTAGGAGACTTGGTAGTGAATACCACCCACCAACACGGCAATGCAGCCCAAGGCATAGCAAGAGGCTTAATGCCAAGGTACGAGGGGCCATTTGTCGTTTTAAAGAAGACATCAATTAAAACGTTCTTGTTACAACACAAGGAATCAAAGAAGCAATATGGGCCGATTAACATTCAGCACCTGAATGCTTACCATAAGAGGGATGAAGATTTGGAAACGCCAGCTGTAAAAGAGCTGACATCCGCTTCATCTCAAGGAAATGTCGGAGTGACGCAAGATGAGCGTGCAAAAGCCAACCCAGGAAGAAAATCAGCTTCCAACACAAGCAGGGAAGCATGCCAAAGCAAATGTACAGGAGCCAAATTCAATTTTGAGTCAAAAACTGGATGAAACAACGCCAATTGAGCGAGCACAGGGAACTGCAGATGACCAGTTGACTGTAGAAGGGCCAACGCCAAGAAATCAAAAACAGTCACCGGCAGTACAGCCATCAAACCCGGCTGTAAAGAGGCCAGGACCAAAAGGGCGTAAATCGGTTAACAAACAGACAAACAAACAGGCAAGACCGGATATTAATGCCATTCACGGGGATGTTTCACCCGAGGATGCCCAATCTGAAGATGAAGGCAACGAGCACCAGATTAATGAGGCACCAAAACCCCGTTATAATCTACGACCACGAAGGCACCAGGATTATAACTATGTACGTACAAACAAATTGGCCTATGCGGTGCCAGCCGGCAACGCATGAGAAAGAGCCAAAATTTAATCGTTCATACGAAGAAACGGATTTAAAGAAGTTCGAGGAAATTAAATCTGGTGTGAGGGCCTTTACAACCATTCGATATGTTGATAAAAATCAGCCGATTAAATCAACAGATCCACGTGACGAAGTACAAGGCGGATTGAAGTACATCAACCAGAAAGAATCCGAGATGGACTTCATTCCGTATTTTCAGATTGGTGATTACCTCTCCTTGAGCTAGCCATCAAAAGATGTTGAAACGTATGAAGGAATTTTTCAGGTTTATAAATCGCAAAAACCAGTTGCTTTATGGCTTGAAAAATACAACTGACTGCAGTGATGTCCGGCAAACAGCACACGTAATTCACATGAAGCCATGTGCACGAGATGTAAACCCGGAAGAAACCCTGTGCAACATTATTAGGATGTAAAAATAATAAATCGGTGGGACACGAACTAAATGCTTTTATGGCGAAACCAGATTATTTTTGTGCATCGAAATTGTGTTACACAGGAAGAAGTGCTTTATGAATTTGTGTATAAGAAATAAAGAGGTGGGACACGAGCTAAATGCTTTATAGCAAAACCAAGTTGTACTTGTGCATCGATTTCACTCACTTGGGAGAGAAAAACGTGTTCAACCTAAGTTGTGTGCCGTTTTAAAATTTGTTTTAAAGCCTATACATGGTGAATGAGCAAAAGCTTGACCTGAATGATATAAAGCGACCTCATTTGTATATAATTTACATGCAGTGCAATGAGTGAGTGCTTCAGTGGGTAAGGTAAACCGATGGGAAGTGGGTAGCCTACACGCTGGAGCTGAGAGCAGTAACGAAGAAGAGAAGTGGGTAAAACAGCAAGGGAGACAACTCTTTCTACCGGCATGCAAGAAGAAGGGGGTGTCAAGCAGAAGGAGGGACCGTTGGAACGCACGTGTAGGTGTGTCCCGCCTGGAGCAAGAAAACACAAGACAACCTTTGACCAATGGGTGCTCGAGGATGACCCATCGGTGATAGACAAGTCTGAGTATATGGTCAAGTGCATAAGCAAACGGTGCCACTTTTTGCTCGACAACCGAACAGGCAACAACTCCATGCTGTTCCCACAGTTTTTTTGCAAAATGAGCGATCAACCGAAATCCAATGGTGACAGAAGGAAGGAGGACGATCAGGACGACAGAACCACCCGGGACTCAGCTTCTCCAGACGGCAGGAACTAGACGAGGAGGTCGTCCAAAGAGGTTTCTAACAGAAGAGGCATTGAAGGCTCATAAGAACGAGTTGGAAAAGATCGCACGCAAGGAAGAACGGGAAGCAAAAAAGAAGGCTAAAGCCGAGGCCGAAGCTGCGAAACGGGAAAACGATTGCCGGGAATATGAGTTGAAGCAACGGCAGATGAGCCGTCGTATTCGCCATGCCGAACGTGACCGTATCGAGTTGCAGCTGATATTGGATGCGAAAGATGCTGAGTAAAGGATGCTTAACAAGGCTTCTCGGCCAAAGAGTGACGAACGGATGTTAAACTCACCAAGGGCGAATGATACCCGTGAAAGATGTCGGCCATCGTCAAGCCAAAATGAGTATCAGTTCCCGACTGTGATACCCAGGATAAAACAAAGAGTGCACTGGGCAGAGGAGACGCGACTGGGCAAGGTGGAGCCGTGGCAATCCACTTTTGAAGCAAGACATCGCCATGAGGCACGGTGGCAAACCACCAAGTAGGAAGGAAGGAAACACCGGGAACAACCATGTACAGCCGCAGCCGGGTCAACGTCGAGAAGCCTACTTACAAATTATCGCTTCAGTGAGGCCAGGACCAGGGAGATTCTGAAAAGGTCAGCATGGCCTAAGAATAAGGGCTTCATGTGGGTGCATCGGCAATACAGCCCAGGGATAACAAGTTCGGAGGAAACTGTACGAGCAGCCCAAAACCGGCAGCAACAGGTGCACCAAGTGTAAACAACGAATGAACCCCATTTAAAGAAGGACAGGAGGACTCTGGTACATTGAAGACGGACCCCCAACACCAAAGCGAGCCTGCACATCAAAGAGGATGTCTCAAAGAGGATGGTGAGTCTCAGTTAAGTGAAGAAAGTAGTGCCGCAAGTGATGTAGTTCCACAAATCCAAATGCTCAACCTCAATGTGAGCATGGAGAACAATCCACCAACAAATAACGAAGAGGACGAAGTAAACGCGGGCCTAAAGGACTTTGAAGAAATGTGGTTGGCCGGTTTAAACGGTGCGTTCTTGGAGAACTGAAAGAAAAAGTGCTAAAGTGTGCAACAAACTGGAACATTGTGCGCAGGGTAACACTGTGTCAGTGACTAAGACATTTTTTTAGTGTATGCTTCAGCATAAAGTGTTATTTAAATGTGTGTGTGAAAAAGTGAGGTGTTGCCATTGATCAGCAAGCTGCCAGAAAAGAGGGCGTAAGTACCTTTTTTTTTAAAGATATTAGGTTAATGACAAAATTTGGTTGATTTCGGCGCTTAAAGATATGTGGTAATAACGGACTTACTCACGTGTAGCTAAAATAATTGTAACTTAACAGTGGCATTGCGCCTAAAAGTATTGATTTACCTTGTATGTGCTTAGATATACGAATACGGGAATGGGTGGATAAATCGGGTTATACATTTGTACTATATACATTTATTTGGGATACTTACCGAGCTTAAATGTTATTTGATTATACATATTGTTAAACTTACCTGAAATTCTTGATACCTACCTGAAGTTTGTCAAAGTAGCATGCTAAATCTTGTTAAGATGTTTTTTTGTGTGTTCTATTATTATGATGTGATGAGTTTGCAGTTTTGACTTACCTGTAGGGGGTAGTGTTAATTTTTTATGACAGAAGGTAAATACTTACCGGAAGAGGGGGACGGGTGTAAATATTTTGCGTTTTTTAATTAAATACTTACCTAAGATTTTATTGACTTATCGTGCAGGATGTCGTCGAAATGTTTGTGTTATGATCTATCATTACGATATATCAGGTTGAATGTTGTATGCTTACCTGCAATGTTGTCATTTTTTGCCCTACCTTTTCATAATGGTTTCGGGTGTTTCCGGGACTCCTTGGGACTTACTGGACGAGTATGCAGATAAGATTTTTTTTAAACAATGGTTGTATACTTACCAGTTTGGTTTGCATGTGTATTTAAAAAAAAAAAACTTTTCTGTGTATTGAAAATAGTGGTAAAACAATGTCGAAAATTATTTATGCCTCTTAAGTTGCTGAGCAACTTACGGGAGTGAGGGTGTGTTAAACAAAATGCAAGGTTGTGGTAAATTTTTTTTAATGCATAAATAAAAATACAGTGCTTTGTTGTATATATTTCTGTGAACACGCTGTTTTTTTCTCCCTTACATACGTTAAAATTTTTTTCTCAAAGTGTCTAATTGTGATTTCTTCTGTAATGCTTTCAGCAGGACGTCCCAATAAATATGCCCAGGAGAAAAACATAGTGAACAATTGTAAATGTTTCTCCCTGGCCACCCGTAGTAGGTTTGCAATCAGACTTCACGCTGGGCAAAGGTTTCACCGGGAAGGGAACCTGTAAGTAATTTTGTAAATATCTTTCGACTATCTTTGTATATACAGGTGTAAATATAGAAATTTCTTGTAAATAGTTATATATAAATAAATAATATGCTTTGGCTATTGATTTTTCGGCCCTAACTCAAAGGAAAGTGTGTGTGTGGGGGGGGGGGGGGTGTGACGTAGCCTCGCTATTCGAGCAAAACCACATAGACAGGCTAGTCACTAACAGAAGCGACCCATAAGGCGGCTTCACCGCGTGCACGCGAGCAGGTGCATGGTTGACAATTGCGCTAGCATGCACCAACACGCGACCGTCTTAAACGGCACTCTTTGAAATCGTGCCCAAACAGACGGCACCGTTTGCCCACGCGCTATAAAAGACGACCGAATGGTGCCATCTGGACCACAACATCCACACACGTTGAGGTGTGTGGATGGGACCTCTTCGCTAGTCAACCAAAACGAGAATCTTATAAAAGACGTACAATTTGACAACCAAAGAAGACGTGGAAATGCATCTTAAACGGCATTCGGTAAATCCAGCTAGTCTGGTTCGCAAGTCCTAGTGCAAAGGACGGCGAGGGAAGCAGTAACCTGGGGCCAAGCATAAATATGTGTGGTCTCAATTCACTTTTAACCGTAACCATCTTACACCCTTTGAGAATTAACATGGGACACCTGACCTTAGGTAGTAGTAGCTGGCCAGTAACACAAATCAGCGTTATTGAGGGCACGTTGTCTCCACAAAGGACATCTTCCCATACTTTAATGTTGTGGTATTCTTCGTTACTGGACCCAAGACACCTGATTCGAACGATTTCCAAAGAGATCTACCGTATGGGGAATTTACACCAGTATGCTGAAAACATGTATGTATAAGCTCGTTACAGTTAAAGGACAGTCTGCTAAGTGAGCCGCCATCTGACAACAATTACAGTCTGACAATTATACACTCTAACAATTAAGCTCCAACAACAATAAATCATCAACTTCGCGGCGACACATTAACGTGTTTCTAGATTTGTAAATAAACAGTATAAAAAAATTTGTCACAATCTAGACACACGCTAGTGTGTCGCCCCAAGTTAGGCAACAATCATCACAACAAACATTACATCAATTCAATTGTCGAGGTTGTAAACCATTGTAGCGCGACGCCATAGCGTCAGTGTCTTATATCCTGAAGCATAGTTAAGCACATTTCAGGTACTTGGATAAAATAATAATGCGGTACAAAAGCTTAAATTGTGTTGAAATCAAGAGCAATGACCCACCTGACAAAAATTAACTCGTGTAGGAATGCCCGCTAAGCTGCCTTCAATGCAAAATTTGACCCTCAATAACTAGCTAGCTAATTCTAGTCCGCTCATCCACATGTTTATTTCCATAGGGTGATTATTCATCGATACCGAGATAACGGGAAGGCTTCCAGCTATGAAATTGAACGAATGGCTGCAGTACGATACGAACTGCGTACCTTTTATGGTTTGGAGCCTAGGGGTGTAACGGGAATGGCGCATAAGTACGAAAATGTTGTTAGAACTATTGTTAGTATTTTTTTTTAAAGATGAGGTATTTTTATTAGAACACAGGTAAAACAGAAATACAAAAAAAAAAACAAAAAAAAAAAACAAAGACACAACAATAAAGGTGACAAATGGGGAATCAACAAATCTTACAAAAAGCAAAACCCATATCTCATGCAGACAAACGTGAATGTAAAGCAGTGTCCTACCCTTCTTCGGGGGGGGGGGTTGTGAATTCAGGAATAGGAAGGATTATGGCTGTTGGGAGTTGTCTAGGGGGGGGGGATTTTGGAGAGACGGCCCGGGTTCGGAAGAAGGGGGCTCAAGTTAAACGAGTTAAACACTAAGACGGTTTATAATCTACTCCAATACTCAACGCAACTCATAAAGATTTTCCCCAATAACAACGTGACATTTATTACAATTGAAATACATCTACGGCACATGATTGCTCAAGAGCTAAGACGGGCGTTAAACGTTGGTATCATTAAGAAAGAGGAATCAAGCAAGGTTTGATAGAACTG
>JAHWFP010226832.1:133951-144113 GCA_023313725.1 Lithobius niger
TCGGTGGGATTAGCTTGGCGAAAGAGCTTGGCGTTTGATATCACGACTTCACACGGCCGAAAAGCTTGGAGGGATTCCTTAACAAGTTTTGTTTTGGGGTAGATCATATTGTCAGGTTCTGCCCTGAATTAGGTTACAATTTCATTGCTTTAAAATATTTTAACTTGTGTTTTTTTTTGTAATTTTGTGGGCTACACCCTAAGTGTAATTTTTTATGTGTTGGCTTTAGCGCTTTGGAAAAACAACTTGATTGATAACTGGTCGTAATCAGATCCGACTTGCCACAGTTTGGTCTTGTACTGCCATGTGCACCTTATTGTGTTTTTAAATACATCGTTGAATCAGCTTAGTTCAATACAGCAGTGTCATCAGCAAAATAGGCCATTAGCCCCAGTCGATTTAGCTTCCAAAAGCATTAAAGAAAATTGGGAACAATATAGGTCCAAGAATGGAGCCTTGAGGGAATCCTCGCCTACATAATATTTGTGTCTTTAACTGGCTGAAATCTTTCCAGCAAAATTGTCGCCAACCAATTCATGTGTGGGCTTGCAAGGCATTTCCAGCAAGGTCTAGCTTTATGGTCGATCGTGTGGTACAGTATGAAATGCTTTAGCAAAATTTAGTAAAATTCCTGTTTGTTTGTTATGTTACTAGTTTCAAGTGAATTATAAATCCACCCAAAACCAAAACTGGTATACGAGAAGCTGCTTAGTTTCCAAAAGGGGTTGGCCATTGAAAGTAGTGATATCATTCAACCAGGGAAAGGCCACCAAGGTTGATCCTATTAGCCAGCAATGCCATCTTCTTTAATTTCTTTGTCTGACTACTTTCTTAGCAAAATGAAACAGTTTGATTTAGAACTTATAATCCTGTAGCTCTGACAGTGACATTTATTCAATTCTTAATATTTGAACGTAAACGTAATTATTACTGGCTAATATAGGATTAACCTTGGCTGCCTTTCCCTGGTTAAATGATATTACTGACCCTTTTGGAAACTTGGCGGCTACTCTTATACCACTTGTTGGTATATCACTCTTATTGGTTTTGGGTGGATGTCACAACTTTCATAGGACTGTAGACGCACCAAAGATCGCACCGTCTTATCTTCGTCTCTAGCTTTTTTCCTAGAAGAATTTTATGCCGATGATTTTTCATATTGATAATTTATCCTCATGTACATGTAAAATTCTACAACTACAGTAAAAATAACAATTAATACATAATCTCTTCTACTTGGCGGCAACATACTAGCGTGTGGCTCGATTAATCAGTAAACTTGGCTCATTACCAATAGGCTCATTCGTTAAAGGGCAATTACACCCATTTTGACATGCATGTTTTGATTTTAGATCATTGCGGTAAGAATACGTTACTTACGTCCGATATAACAATTTAATTATTGCATCACCAAAACACGACACGGAAATCGCCACTGGAACGCTCAGAAATTAATGCCGACAGATGTCACTTTTCGATTTCGACTCGCAGCCAATTGAGATAGCTGTATTGACTGTGAGGAGCTCAAGCGTCTGATGGCCTTAGCTGGCTGGCAGTGTAGTGGCCAGCTAAGGCCGTCAGACGCTTGAGCTCCTCACAGTCAATACAGCTATCTCATTCGGCTGTGAGTCGAAATCGAAGAGATCCGTCTGTCGGCATTAATTTCTACGCGTTCCAGCAAAACAATGGCGACCTTCGTGTCGTGTTTTGGTGATGCAGTAATTAAATTGTTATATCGGACGTAAGTAACGTATTCTTACCGCAATTCTTGTGTTTAGTTATTGTGTAAGTGATCCAAAAGTAAAACATGCATGTCAAAATGGATGTAATTGCCCTTTAAGAGCATATTCGAATAGGATATATTTCATTCCAATATTCCCAAAAAAAAGTTTAGGGTAATTTTACTGTTTTTTAAATTTTTGAGTTGGTTTTTAAGTTTTCGGGCTTCTCCAGTCCCAGCCCAGCCAGTCCGCACTATATTTGTTTCCTTCCCTTTCCCTTCCCTCCCAACCAATATGTCGTGGGGATGAAGGAATGATCATGCGTTTGGCGAGGGGAAGGGTAACAGATTACGGATGCGCGCAGTAGTTCTCCCTAAAAAATTTAAGAACTAAAGAATGGGGACGTTAACCAGGACCACGGTAGTCAGTTGAAAATGACGTCAACTTCAATATCATATGTGAAAGGGAAAGACATCTTGGCGAATTACGGTCATTCCCTATTGGTGTCGGCAATTCAGCATTTTCTTTTTGGTGCGGGTTGTGATATGTATGCCTTCCAAGTTGCCTTGCTTAGTAGATTAAATTAAACTTGTGGTTATATTACGTATGTTTTGCATTGCATAGACTAAATAAAACTTTCGTATTTATGCAAAACGTATTTTTGGGGGGGGGGGGACAGGCCTAAATATGGAAAAAAAAAATTTTGCGAACGAGTATTCGAATATTCGAATATTTTTTTTTTTTTTGCATCTCCTCTTCAGGACCCCCACTTACACCGCATCTTTTGCCTGACCCTCCAATCACCACTTCTGCAGCTCCCATTCCTTGTAATCAGATTACGAAGTTGTCACCAGCCCATCGCAAAGACAAGAAATCAAAATCAAGGAACACGACCACAAAAGTTAACTCAAAACCTCTAGAACTTACATCATATTCTTCTCTGCGCTCTCACAGCCCGTCTCTGGCATCATTTACGGCTCCCGCTGATCAGCCTCTTTCGTCTAAACAAGTCCAAGCACTTATGGATAGGGCCATAAGTGACTTCCAAAACAAACAACGTTCGTCTCGACCTGCACCTCCTGTTTTGTCTTCCAGCAAATCCTACACCTTAGAATGGGAAACATCCTCATCAGCCGAGTCTTCACGCATGTGTCGCCGATCCCCTCCTTCCGCTTCAGGGAAATGATGTCGCTCCTGTCCTTTGCACACCAATGAACAGACGGATTCTTCAGCACCAATTCCATCTTTCGTCAGCCTTCAACTCCCTCTTCCTGTTCTCACAACCACCATCAAGGAGTATCACCTACCGTCCTTTCCCGGTCTTGCCCTTCCGCCCTGGACTTCGACAGAATATTGGACACTGAACTCAACACCAATCGACGCAGCTCTGATCTTTCGTCAATCCACTCGTCCGACAATCCGAACTTGGACAACGATTCTCGTCACGCCCATTTCGACGACAGCTTTCACGACAACGAAGGTTCATCGGGAACCCCCGTCATCTGAACTACTTAAAACTGTTGAAGACATTATCCGTGTTGATACTTCTCTGAAATTTCACTCACATGTTGACTATATTGTTACCAAAGTTTACATCAAAGCACCACACATCGTCAAATTTAGCCTTAGGCTGTTTTCCATCCTCTTCAAGACCTTCATTAGACCATTCTACCAGTATTGCTCGCAAATCTTCCGACCTTTGTACAGCACCTTTCTGGACTGTCTCGACTCGAATCATGACAGCGGCACCTAACCAAATGGTGCAGCCCCCATCCATCACCTGCCTTACCCCGAACGTCTACGACGTTTGAAGCTTCCGACTGTGAGAGAAATGCTCTGGTGTGGTCAACTCGTCTTCGTTTTCGGGTTCCCAGTTAGCTTGTTGACTGCGATACTCACACACCTTTCTGTTTCGTCGATTGCCCGACATGGTGTGTGTGGAGGGGGAGTGGAGAGGAGAGGGGGGGGAGGAAGGGGACGTTTAGACAGATGGGGCCAGTCCGAGCCTGCTTTTTGATAGCAATGGAAATTGAATCTAACCACTTTTTTTATTGGCGTATTTATAATACAACGTTGTTTGCAAAAACAGTACTAACATCAACTAGGACACCTTTGAAAACTGACCGTAGTAACTCAGGTTGCAAAGAAACACTGATGTTGCATGTACTAATTGCGTAGGTCGTGCGAGATTTCACGTCATAATGCTCTGATCTAGCATAACCTTAGACGATTGCCTGTACAAATGGCATTCAAATTACGCTTCAGGTAGTAACCTAAACAAACGAACAAACCTTGCTAGCCGAGCTTAGTTCCTGAGGGTAACTGGGGGGGGGACATCGGACTAACACTACAAACGAATCGACTATTGACCAATCAGAAACGAGATAGAAACAAGGGGGGGGGGGGCGTTGCATTTATTTGCATTAATTCGATGTGTCTGGTGGACGAGTTTATGTTGCGTTCGGGGTGAAAGAAGGTTCCGTGTTATAATTCTATACATATGCTTCAGTAATTATTGATTAAATCTTCAACGTATTTTAACAGCAAGTACGTAAATAAACTCCTGCTTGCTGTTCAAAATAAATGCGTCTTGTAGTTTACTGTTGTAACGTGAATGAGAGTCGATACGATGACAAATCGTTCTAGTGACGATTTGGGGTTAAAAATTATACTAATTCGTAACGTGTTCGTAAATTTTGCTTGATCCAACCAGGTTAGTTTTCGAAGGCACCCTTTGTCAGTTTACAAATTCGAAACATGGCGTCAACAGATGGCGCTGTCTACCAAACCTCATGTCTTGCCTCCTGCACGTTCAAAATCTAACCACAGTCCTTTATATACTAAAGATACTAGATTAACTGAAAAAAAAAAACATTAGGGCTCGTATCCCATGGAACTCACAGCTGTGAAGTCACACAACTAAAAAAAAAAAACGGATTAGAGAACACTCGGACGAAATGAACTATAATTTGAACTCCAATTCCAGGAAATAATGATTGTGTTTATTCCTTGGTAGTAACCAGAAAGTAAACACATTTTGAGTTTGAATATTGTGCCATGTCTGTGAGCGTGATTAATTTGAGCATTGCATAGGCGTTTTGTTATTTTGGATGTGTTTTGTCTGTGTTTGTGGGTTTATATTTTAATTCTGTTTCGCGTGAGGGATATGTGTATTTTGCGTATGCATTTGTAATATGTGAAACATGCAGGTGCTTTCATGTTAAGGGCGATTGTTTGTTTGTAGTTCCTGGGGGAAAGTATTGTTTTTATTCATTGGATACATCAGAAAGTGAATGCGATGTATGTTTGAAATGGGCTGTTTGTGTGGACGTGTTCAATTTCTGCATTATACAGGCGTTTTCTTATTTTGGAGATTTACTTTGTTTCGTTCTCTTCTTGAATTGGAGTTCAGACTACAGTTCGTTTCGTTCGAGTGAACTCTGTGTTTCTTTTTTATTTGTGTGACGTTACAGCTGTGAGTTCCATGGGGATACGAGCTCTAATGCTTTTTTCTAGACGGCAAAGCCGGTTTTTGTTCAGTTAATTTGTTGGCTGTTTTAGCTCTCTTTTTATTGTTTGTTATGTTCAGGTTTCCATGTGTACATTCATTTTCCGCAGACGTTTGTTTGTAAAAATTACGAAACATCAGAAACACTAATTAAACACATGTATGCTTTGCCCCATGTCCGTTACTTGATGGCAACACACTAGCATATGTCGAGATCTTTCGTGTGTCAGCTTGATTCATAGTGTTAATTCCTATTTGATTCTGCATTGTTGCAGACAGTTGTAGTCAAATTCAAATTCGTTATTCCAGTTGTAGTCTAAATAGCGGCAAACAATCGAAGAAAACAATTTGGAAACAATACAACTGCCTTCCCGAAGCCCGCGTTGAAGAACTAAATACGTAGTTGAGTCATGTCGGCAGCCCAGAATGTGAAGGTCGGCAGGCTTGAAAATTAAAGACTTACAGGTCTGCAAACCATACGCCCACTCTAAACTAATCCTAACTTAGCCTAACCTCACAGAACCATAAACTCAACCAATGTTACTTTCCCAGCACCCAAGCAAAGTTGCAGCTCGGCTCTGATCGCTGCATTATTGTTACATGTGACATTGTTCCCACGGTGGTCGGGAAGTTGGAATTGGGAGGAGGCACTACAGTTTTTCTTATACTTGCTGCTGGCAGGGACGTACACGGTGGGGAAGGAGGGGGGGGGGGAGCGTGTGCGTATTTTTAAAAAATAAAGATGATTTTGGCTTATGTGCACCGGCCAGCCGCCTGGCGCCAGCCCTCCCTTTTAAAAAGTGTCAGTTTGGGTCTTCCAGATGTCTCATACGGTATTGATTAAATTAGTTAAAAATGCGTGAGCCCTGGACCCTGCTGGGGAAGCTTAGAGTGCTCCCCCAGACCCCGTAGCTGGAAAAGGTTGTGGGGCCCCCCCCAAGGTTTTGTCCCCCCCCCCCCAGTCTGCTCCTTATCCTTTTTCTGTAATTTTCGTGCTCAAATGAACTCTTTAATTGGCATTACCTGCCAGCCGTGCTAATACAGAGGGCGACGATTTAGCAGACGTTGCTAGCGGTGAAGATATAGTTTGGCATAGGCCTTACCGTTAACGTTTTCTCAACAATTAGGCCTGTAGCCTATATCTCAACGATATCTAGACACACGCTAGTGTGTCGCCGCCAAGTAACAGTAGATCATCCCATTGTAGACATCCGATTGTAAAAAAATTATTGTTAATGATAAAAAGGCGGCTCACTAGCAGACATGTGTCTCTTAACTGTAAGCAACTGAAAGCATATTATGGCATGTTGAGGATAAATCCCAAATTTATTTCAAATGGACTGTCAAGAGCTGAAAATATTTTGAAATCTTTGGTCAGTTTTATCCTAAACGACCTAGAGGGTATTACTGCAAAAAACTTGCACATTTTAAAGCAACAACATGTTCCAGTTTTTCAAAAATGAAAAAAATATGGAAAAAAATGGCAAAACCTTTCACTCAGTTTTGTTCAAAACAATTTGAGGTATTATTGTAGAAAAGCTTTTAAATATAATATAAAATCGACATGCTCCATTTTAATTTTTTCCCCTTGATTCAGGGATGTTACGTAAATGTTTCCCTCATTTAGTGTCCTTTGGATCGGTTTTGTCCTTTAATTTGAGATCTTATGGACTCTTATTGTCAAATTGTACCTTCGAATTTTTTTGGAATTTTTAGCAAGTTTGTTCTATAAAAAATGGAATTGTTTTCTACATTAATACAAAAGTATCTTCAAATCGTAGTAGCGATAGGTTAATAGAAAAAGGACTGCAGCAAATCAAACAACCTACTCAATTTTCAACTCAGTTTTTAATTTTGCCAGCTATACCCGATTTTCATGAAGCACGGATTTAGTTCACGTTCTGTTTTAACTAAAATAGTGGCAGAATGGGCTAGCAGACGAACTAGTAAAAGAAATTTGTGACATTTCCACGACTTCAGACAGCAAAAACTTGGCAGAAATCGTTTACTAAGTTTTGTTTTATGCAGTTTTGTTAACGTTTCTGCCTTACTTAAGAAAGTTTATAAATCCTGGCAGTGATGTTGTGCTGGAATAGTAATATATCAGTAACTCCCCCCCCCCTCTCCGAAATACCATTTAGGAGTTACTCCTTACAGAACCGCCTTCTGGGCACTGGCTAACAGTGAAAGGCTACATGAAGTAAAATAGCCAACTCAATTTTTAGTTTTGCCAACTGTGTATAATTTTCGCGATGTTAATTCTTATCAAGGCTTTTAACTTGGCGGAGATACAGTTTAAAGCATATTTTATTTTTAGTTTCTACATTATCTATGATATTTTTAAGCCACGGTGGTGATGGGCTAACAGGCAAACAAAACGGCTCTTTTCCCGCTATAGGCACAGCCTAGCTCTGAGTTCGCATACTAGTCTGGTAGCAGGGCCAAAAACCTAGAAGTAAGGTTCGCCCAATGTTTTATGTTGTTTTGTGTTTCTTCAAGACATACTTAATGAAATTCTGCAGGATGCCACTTTGTCACCCTTGAGCCAATTTAAATATTCAAGATGGCGGCCAAGATGGCTGAAAAATCATATATTGGCCATATCTTTGCATATAGAACAGACAGGATAATCATTTTGGTGTCTAATACTATGTTTTCAGGGTAAGGAAATACTAATAACGGATTGACTCGTTGATAAAATATAGGGGCTGGTACCACAGTAATGTTCGATTTTTTTGCTCATTTTCAACTTTCAACTGCTATTCTGACGTTTCTAATTTAGGTGGACGACTCCAATTCTGGACATTCCGACCTTTCGAGTGAACCTAACTGGAGTCATCCACCTAAATTACAAACGTCAGAATAGCAGTTGAAAGTTGAAAAATCGAACAGTGACTGTGATACCAGCCCCTAGTAAAAAGGGCGCAGCTCGGTCCCTAACAAAGACAAACCCATTTATTTACCCTTGATGCAAATAAGACAGTACTACCTTTCGAATGAATATAATTGGGGTCTTCCACCTAAATTACAAACGGCAGTATAGCAGTTGAAAGTTGAAAATGAGCGAAAAATCGCGAACGGTGACTGTGATACCAGCCCCTAAAAAAAGCAAAAGTGTTACGCTAAACAGAAGTGTTACGAAAGCTATTAGAAAAAAAAAAACATCTGAAACGTTACTTTAAAACTGACCGAAGGGTAATAACGATTAACCATGCAGTTTTCATGGAAATGGGACTTGGCAGTGAAGTTTTAGCCGAGCTTGGCAACTCGACAACTTGAATTTGCGAACTGTATTGTACGCCTTCTTGGACGGTTGGGGGGAGGTTCCCCACATACCCGGGGTTGCTATGGCCCTGGCACGAATTAGTTATGTTAATATGTTAATACTTCGAAACCCTAAACCAATTAACATTTACGAACTGAAAATTATGTATCCCTATTGGAGAAAGGGAAAATTATCATCTCCTACTGACCTGACGACAACCTTTAACCAGAGGGACACTTGAATTGATCTGGTGGGGAAATGTACCCCTGAAATCAAACTTCATACCAACACTCACGTCGTGCAGTGAAGCATCGCTTTCGAAAGACGTGCTTAAACCTCAACTTATACCATGGTGTGCCTGGGTCTAAATTTTATCTTAGTCTCAGGCCTTAACATGCTCATTAACCCGAGGATTATTGCTAAACCTGATTGGAAATCACCGATTTTTTCAGCTTGGGACTAACGGCTCCGTATTAAGCTAGGCTGCAAATTAGGGGCTCTACATTCCTTAGCCCTCAACTTAATTCGCATTGGAAATCTCCGGATATTCGTGATACCAAACTTACGCCCAAGATTAACTGTAGACCTCAACTGGAAATCCCCTCCGTAAGAAAAACTAAAATTTAAAGGATGAGTGTCCACCAATCATAGAGAAAAAGATGCGCCAATAACGTTGTTTTTATGTTACTGTCTAGCTAGCTAGCTAATAAGATTTTTCCCATGTTAAATCCCATAGACTTTTTTCTCATGGCTAGCGCAACAAGGTCTACGTACCTGAACTTTTGCACACGGATGCATGGTGATCTGAGGATGGTCCTTTTGTTGGTTTGGGGGTTGTAGGGGTCAGGACAAATGCGTGGGAGGGTTTTGAAATTCGCCACCTCCGAATTTAAATTTCGTTTCTTTTCCAAGTTGCAACCAAAGATTTTAAGCAACAATGGCTTGAACAATCAAGACTGGTCCTTAGATTTATCGTAAAAGCCTGGACGAACCAAAAACTGAACCGTAACGAAGGACAAAATAAAGAAACATTAACGTCGCCGTGGATAGCGTAAGAATAAAGGGATGCACGTTAGATGATGGTTACGCAACAATACGAGCATACACGAGCTAAAGGGTTTTTTGTTAAGAACCCCCCCAAAAATGCTTCGCGTTATGCTGTTTTAGTAACAGCGACCTTCGGGGGTTTCTGCATGACTAAATGTGAACGAAATCTTGAAAAATTAAGGGGAAGTTGCAGGGATAAACAAAACAACTGAAGGGGATGCGCTGATTGAGTGAGCGAAGCGAACGAAATTAGCGATTGTTAGTCAGTGTGTGCAAAAATGGGATTGAAGCATCTTAAACAGACGGTGTAACCTTATGTACGTTCACAGTCCTATGAAAGTTGTGCTATCCACCCAAAACCAAAACTGGTAGAAAAACCCGCCAAGTTTCTAAAAACGGTCGGCCTTTGAAGGTATTGATATCATTCCACTAGGGAAAGGCCGCCAAGGTTAATCCTACCAGCCAAGTAAATCGCACCGAATAATACTTTGGACGTTAAATGAAAACTTGAAGATTGCTACCGCTAGTAGCAATCTTCTAGTTTTCATTTAACTTTCGAACTATTAGTATGTGTGATTAACTTGGCTAATAGGATTAACCTTGGCGGCCTTTCCCTGGTGG
>JAHWFP010226832.1:144513-173055 GCA_023313725.1 Lithobius niger
ATCGAAAGTTAAATAGTTCGAAAGTTAAATGAAAACTAGAAGATTGCTACTAGTGGTAGCAATCTTTAAGTTTTCATTTAACATCCAAAGTATTATTCGGTGCGATTAACTTGACTAATAGCATTAACCTTGGCGGCCTTTCCCTGGTGGAATGATATCACTACCTTCACAGGCCGACCGTTTTTGGAAACTTGGCGGGTTTTTCTACCAGTTTTGATTTTGGGTGGATATCACAACCTTCATAGGACTGTGAACGTACATTAGGTTACACCGTCTGTTTAAGATGTTTCAATCCCATGTTTGCACACAATGGCAAACATTCACTGATTTCGTTCGCTTCGCTCACTCAATCAGCACATCCCCTTCAGTTGTTTTGTTTATCCCTGCAACTTCCCCTTAATTTTTCAAGATTTCGTTCACATTTAGTCATGCAGAAATCCCTGAAGTTCGCTGTTACTAAAACAGCAGAACGTGAAGCATTTTATTTTTGGGTTATTAACAAAAAACCCATTAGCTCGTGTATGCTCGTATTGTCGCATAACCATCATCTAACGTGCATCCTTTTATTCTTACGCAATCCACGGCAACGTTAATGTTTTTTTATTTTGTCCTTCGTTACAGTTCAGTTTTTAGTTCGCCCAGGCTTTTACAATAAATCTAAGGACCAGTCTTGATTGTTCAAGCCATTGTTGCTTAAAATCTTTGGTTGCAACTTGGAAAAGAAACGAAATTTAAATTCGCAGGTGGCGAATTTCAAAACCCTCCCACGCATTTGTCCTGACCCCTACAACCCCCAAACCAACAAAAGGACCATCCTCAGATCAACATGCATCCGTGTGCAAAAGTTCAGGTACGTAGGCCTTTTTGCGCTAGCCATGAGAAAAAAGTCTATGGGATTTAAAATGGGAAAAATCTTATTAGCTAGCTAGCTAGTAACATAAAAACAACGTTATTGACGCATCTTTTTGTCTATGATTGACACTCCTCATCCTTTAAACTTTAGTTTTTCTTCATCTCTGACACTTCCCCTTACATTTTCCACAATTTGAAACATTTCTGTCGCATTGGGATTTATCCTCAACATGCTAAAGTAAGTTCTCAGTTGCTTACAGTTAGTTAAGAGACACATGTCTGCTAGTGAGCCGCCTTTTTATCATTAACAATCAATATTTTAACAATCGGATGTCTACAATGGGATGATCTACTGTTACTTGGCGGCGACACACTAGCGTGTGTCTAGATAATACGCGCGTAATTGTTATTCATAGATTTCTTCGGAGCAAAAAGTGAAAGTTAGAAGACCATCAAAACGGGCTATGAAATCGACGGCGATCCCTAGACATGCAACTTGCCTCCGTTTGCTAATTCGGAATTCGCGATCATACGATGGTTTGTTTTATTGCATTTTACCATCGTTACGGTAAATTTTAAATCTAGATTGATTACATCATAGCTGCAGTTGATCATTGGTTAAGCCTAAAGAATTACGTCTTCAAAGAAGAAACCTGCTTCAGCTTTGGTTGGCAATTTTTCATATTGTTCCTTTGTTTATAAGGTTGGAATTGTAAATAATGCAGTGGACTCCAGACCTCGATGGTTTTGGACAAAATGGACAGTATCAGTTGACAGATTTAACTAACACTCAGACAATAGATACAGAAATGTTGCGGCACATAAATATTCATTTTGTTGAACAGCCCTACAAGTGTTCAGTGTGCTTTTTATCATTTTCGTGTGCCGAATACTTAACGATGCATGCACTAATGCATGAAATAGAATACGAGTGCAAATCTTGCGGTGCAGTCTTCCCGCAGATGATGCAATTGCAGAAACATTTTGAAATTGTTCATTTTGGGGTAAAACCCTACGAGTGTGACGTGTGCCATGACAAGTTTTCAACAAAAGAAGATAAAAAAATTCACGTTTTTCTTCATACTTATGACAAACCGTACAAGTGTACGACGTGCGGTGTCGCTTACGCAAGAAAATGGAACTTAAAGCTGCACACCAGAAAGCACACTGGTGAAAAGCCCTACAAATGCGACTTGTGCAACGCTGGTTTCGTACAAAAGGCAGGGTTACAAGTGCACGCTAGAATTCACACTGGTGAGAAACCTTTCAAGTGCGACTTATGCAATGCTGCTTTCTCAATAAAGGAAAGGTTGAAATTGCACAGTAGAATGCACACCGGTGAAAAACCGTACAAGTGCAAAGTGTGCAATGCTGCGTTTTCGAGAACGGGTGGGTTAATATCGCACATGAGATTTCACACGGGTGAAAAACCCTACAAATGCGACGTTTGCGATACTCGGTTTGCAAGTACAGGAGGATTAAAAGTGCACACAGCAATTCACACTGGTGAAAAACCTTACAAGTGCGACTTATGCAATGCTGCTTTCTCAATAAAGGAGAGGTTAAAATTGCATCGTAGAAGGCACACCGGTGAAAAACCGTACAAGTGCAAACTGTGCAATGCTGAGTTTTCAAGACCAGGCGGATTAATAGCGCACACTAGACTCCATACTGGTGAAAAACCCTACAAATGTGACGTTTGCGATGCTGTGTTTGCAAGTACAGGAGGATTAAAAGCGCACGCAGCAATCCACACTGGTGAAAAACCGTTCAAGTGCAACTTATGCAATTCTGCGTTCGCACTGAAGGACAGGTTAAAAATGCACACTAGAATTCACACTGGTTTGAAACCGTACAAGTGCAACGTGTGCGATGCCGCATTTTTAAGAGCAGGTGGATTAATATTACACACTAGAAGACACACTGGTGAAAAACCGTACAAGTGTGATGTATGCAATGCTGCATTTGCAAGAGCAGGAGGATTAAAAAAGCACACTAAGATTCACACCAGTAAAAAAAACCGTACAAGTATGCAGCGTGCAAAAAATTTTTAAAATTGCACTACTCGATAATAGCCATACAAGTGTGACGCACACAATGCAAAATTTTCCCAAAAAGAAAATTCATACATTACGGTACCGGTCAAAAGTGGATGACTGTAATGCCCATCTTTCCTTAATTAGTTCTGTTTGGCAGATATCTCATCTTTTGTGTTATTACGCAGTTCTTTCATGCTTGTCATATGTTCCAATTTTTGTTAAGTGTGGTCGTGTGACTAATGTTACAGCACAGCTACACATTTCAATGCTGAATGCTCATCTCACTACTCACGAGTGTAAGCTATGGCGAACCGGTATGCACCACCTATCCTTAAGAAGTTTTGTTTTGGAGATATCTTTTCGTGTTAGGTACGCTGTTTGTTCAGACAAGTGATATGGTCAAATTTGTTTTGAGTGTAGGCTTGTGACTAACATTACGGCACGGCTACACGTTTTATCTCATTACCCATGAGTCCAAGCTATGGCGAACCAGAAAATGCACCGCTTCCTTAGTATTTTTATTTCGGAGATATCTCATCTTTTCGTGTTGTTATACAGTTCATTTTACCAGTAATTTGGTCAGTGTGCACTTGTGACTAATATTACATACAACACGGCTACATGTTTCAACGCGCTACCCACGAGTCCAAGCTATGAGGAAACAGAAATGCATCGCCTCCATAAGTATCTTTGTTTTGAAGGTATCTCATCTTTTTGTGTTGGTAAGCAGTGCAGTTCATTTGTACCAGTGATTTGGTCTGTGTAAATTTGTGACGAATATTACAGCATGGCTACACATTTCAATGCTCATCTCGCTAACAAAGAGCCCAGGTTGTGGCGAACCAGAATATGCTCCTCCTCTCTTAAGAAGTTTTGTTGTGAAGATGTCTCCTATTTTTGTGTCATTATACAGTTCGTTTATACAAGTGATAAGGTCCAATTTTTGTACGTGTAGGTTCGTGACTAATATTACACGGCTACAAACGTCAATGCTGAATACTCATCTAACTACTCAAAGCTCTGGCTGTCACTATCTAGAATAGGCATCATTTCTGCAGTTACCTCCTTAAGTTTTTTTGGGGGGAGAAATCAGACCTTTTGTATTATGTATTTCGTTTTTGCGTCCCTGGTAGGCAATCCAAGCAGCTTGCTACTTCCATGACGCGCGCTTATGCCAGAGAACATTTATTTTTAATGTAGTGTCCTAATGTTTTCCGAACGCAAGCAATGAAGGTACTTTTGTTTTAATAATAAAATAAAAACAGAAACAAAAAATGTATTTTTTAATATTTAAAGTGGCAAAACTCGAATATACAAAAAAAATTGGCCTGCACGAACTGTGTTGCATTCCCGACTATGTGACTAATTTTTTGGCAAAGGTATCTTTTTAAGAACAGGTTTATTTTTTTTTAAGACTAAACATTTGTTAAACATGGAAAATCTTCTCTCAAAGATATTTAAATCTTTTTTCAGCCATAATAAAAACACATACTACCATGCATGTTGGCAAGTTTAATACGCAAAGCGCTCTACCAAGCACACAGATAAATTTTGTGCTGTGTTTCAACTGAAAATGTTAGCACGAAAGTGAATACGTTTTCAGTTTATTTTTTTAAACTTTTTGCACGACCAAAAAAAAAAAGGCGGGGACACGAAATGAAGTATTAATTTTCTTTGGCTTCAGTGTGTTTGCCACCAGTCTACATCAACTTGTATTTGTAAGAAAAAAAAAAACAATTCTTAAATCTTACACCCATGTGTGTAGGGCTGTATTTTTTTTAAACTTACATTCTTAAGTATGTTATTCATCATTTCTTAAAAACCAAAGAATAATGGTAATGGTTCGTCTCCCTCTTTCGCCTCCGCCTCCTCGCACACAAACACAGAATCAAAGGCGTCCACTTCATGGGAGTACCGACAGCCAAAGGTCAACATTTTCCCTGGTGATAAGTCTGCATGAATACTTGCAAAATAAAACTCGTGCAATTCAGTTGGTCTCAAGAAAACACTATTCTTTGAAATTTCTACTGGTGAAAAACTGTACGTGTATCACAGGCAATGCGTAATAAACCAATTGCATTCATTATGGTAAAAAATTGTTAAAAGTATGATATGTGCAGTGCCAAAGAACAGATTATTTTAACTGATACTTAAGCTTGATTTTAAGTGATCTACGGCTTTTAACCCTTTAACTGCTACGTTAATTTTTTTATCTCCACAAAAGTAGGGGTAACCTGGACGGGACTCGAACTAGCAACTGGAAGCAGTTCTTTAACATGAGGCACATGCCTCAACCAACTCTGCCTGGCCGTCTCTAGAGTCTGCATGCTAAGGGAACGTAGTATTATTGTGATTTGTCCATTGTTGCCTATCTCGCGCATAGTTTGGACTCTGTTTTTAATACTTGAACTTGTGCTTGAGTTTGGGTCGAGTTTACACGAGCATATAAAAGGTTAATAGGCCTAAATGTTGGTGTGTAACATTCAGAAGAATGGCGCCCCATACAAGCAGTAGTTTCTGCCGTTTAGCTAGCTTGCTGAAGCCAGTCCGGTTTTGAGCTAGTTAACTCTGCAATCATTAGGTGATGGATCATAGAAGAGGGAGTTACGCAATGCTTTATCCCACTGAAGTAGTTTAAAAAAATGAACCACTGCGCATGTGCATGAGAAATTTCTTCTAATTATCAGAATATGCTCTTCTAGTTAAATAGCAGTTCTCCCTATTTCCTCCTTTTTATTGTAGCATGAAGACAAAAGTAAATACTGAAATTACCATTGGTTACCAACTAAAAGTTTTTATGATCTCGTATTTGTTATATTATTGCAACTTATACCACGCGCCATGGCTGTTTGCTGTGACGTGCATATCACGTGACTGGGCTAGTCCAATCAGACGGCCAAACAGCCGCTGTTCTCGTTCGTCATTGGCTAACTCATGGTGACGTCACGGCAAACAGCCATGCGCATGGTTTAGAACATTCTTAGCTGAAACGTATGCTAAGAATATTCTAGTTGATAGTAAAAGCATGAATGCCGCACCTTAGTTTAGATTTTTAGTTATAGAACAATCTCAGGTTGATTCAAATCAAGATATCTAAATAAATATTCATTGCCTGTTGCTTCTAAATTGTTGGTCGGATTGAAGACAATTTTGTTAACAAAAACCATTCTGCACTGAAGTTTCCACAAAAACGGTGCTATTCATATTCTCCATAAAGCATGGCTACTGGTCCAAATTTGTGAGTCAGGGTACTTTACCTGTGGACGCGTTCGGCTGTACGTGCCAGGTTCCAGCATGAAACAACGTGTGGACGCGCGAGGCTTCCAGTATGAAACACCGTTCGAGGGGGCGCGCTTCACGCGCTTATCATATACAACCTAAACAGCATCCAATTCTAACCTAACCTAACCTAACCATTTATGAAACAAGTAAGCGAAATAACTCGCTGACGTCATAATTTGATGACATCATAACTTGCTAACCTCAGCACCTGTCACCAGGATCGCTACGACTCCAGCATCCAACTCGTCCACGGGCGTGCCCCTACTGCATCCAGCCTGTCGCATCCAGAGGTAAAGTACCCTATATGAAATTTGTGAGCTGAAAGGGACCGTTCATTATTTATCAACGGGGGTGGGCTGGCAGATTGTTGTCGCCAGTACAAAAATATCATGACCCCCCCTTTGGTGTTAGTGATATTCTTGCCCCCCCCCCCAAAAAAAAATTTTGTATTACAATTTTCATTTTCATGAAATAAGTGAACGATACATACTAGACCTACTTTAATACCTTGTGGAATGTGCTGAGGTAAATAAATTAATTCTATAACTTGCCGTACATTTGCTCTCTCGCAGTTTTTTTCTTGAACCCACCCCCTCCTGATAGCAACTTAAAAAAAAAATGTAGCCCCCTTTCTCTTCATATAAAAATTGTCATGCCCCCCCCCCCCTCATTTTCGCCAGCCCACCACCGTTCATAGATAATGAACGGTCCCTAATCCATGAATGTATGTAACTGTAGCATCCATAAAGAGTCGTAGATCTGTCCCAAATCAGTAATTTTTAATCTTGTTGGAAAAATACTGTCAATGCAGTAGTCCCTCGATTATCCGAACTAATTAGGACTAATTAGGGGGGCAAGGGGGGGGGGCAGCCTGCCCCTCCCCCCAACTTTTCTCAAGTCGGCAAAATCAAAGCTGTCTTTGGCTCAGCGAAGTTATAGTTTTTCGAAATAAAAATGTTGCGTGCAGTTTTTTCAAAATAAAAGTAAATATTTCTCTTTATTTAGATCCAGAATTTATAAATTCTTGTTTACATACATATTATAGTTTTAAGTGTCCTTGAATGCTTAAAGCTGGATTATCAGTGTGGAACGTTGACATACGATGGCTTATAGGATGGATGCTTTTTCACGTCAAGATTCCCTCCCACCAGTCTCCGTTATGAAGGACGAATTCATTCGTTACCAACAGGTTAAACAGTCGGCACCAGACCATTGCCTACTGATTGATCAACAGGTTAACAGTCGGCACCACGACTAGTGTACGATTTACACTAACAAATAGCTGATTAGAAGCCAACAGGTACAGGAAAAATAGTAAAGTTGACATAACGTTGCGACAAAAGAAAAACCATGCAAATAAAAGAAAATGCTGTTCCATTAAATTCTTTGAGTAGGCCGCAAGAAAAACCAACGCTGAAAAAAGAGACAAGGTAAGTCAAGTTTCTTCAAGCCTAATTAATTAGCTGGTGTGATCCAGTGTCGGACTGGCTAGTCGGCGATCGCCAAGGGCCCGAGCCAGGGCACAAGACCTGTAAATGTTTGGGTAGGAAGTGGAAAAAGGAAGTAGACAGGCCTCACGTGAGGCGGCTGTCCCATTCATAGGACTAGACTACAGAGAACAGTAGACGTGCTTCGCTTCTTGTCGCTGCCAACTTCAATGTACTCTTCGTTTTCATATTTAGTAAAGAAAAGTGTAAAAAAAAGTAGCACAACAAATTAGAATTAAGTGCAAACCTTCTTATTTTTTAGCGTTGATTTGTTTGGTGTAACGTTGAGCTATTTTAAAATAATACCTTCTATTATACAAATGGGGGGGGGGGCTTTTTCCTTATATACAGGGCCAAGGCGATTGGGATGGTTCGGGGGAGGCCCCCTAATCCCCCCATCTCCTCCCCACCATCCACGAAGACATAGAGTTGGCAATTTCAAGTTGTCGAGTTGCAAAATCGGATAAATTTTTCACTGCAAATTCACGTTTCCATGAATTTTGTTAATTATTTTATTTATTTATTATTTTGTTAATTATCATCACAATTCGGTCAGTTTGAAAGTAAAGTGTATGATGCATTTTTTTTTTTCATTAGTTTTCGCAACACTTCTGTGTTGCACGCGAGTAACTGAAACGCTGCTCGTGATCGTTTTTGGTTGCTTCCCTGCAGTTCTCCAAGCCGCGAGGCTACGGTTGGATGAAAGATATGTAATTAGTTATCTTTCTTCCAAGCACGAGACTGGTCCCGAAATTGAGGGCAAAAACAACTCTTAAGATCCCCTAAATTAAGGAAGAAAAAATGAAAATGGAGTATGTCGATTTCAAATCTGGGAGCTTTTCTCCAATAATGCCTTAAATTGTTTTGGATAAAACTGAGTAAAAGGTTTTTATCTTTCGTCGTTCTATATTTTACAAGCATGTTGCTGCTTTAAAATGTGGAGATTTTTTTCAATAATAACCTCTATGCCTAGTCGTCTGGGATAAAACTGAGAAAAAGGTTTCAATATTTTTCACTTTTCGATAGTCCATTAAAAAAAATTTTCTGCCTCCAGCAGAGGGTACACAACTAACATTTCTTCGTCATTCATTAGAGCCTGAAAGTCTAAACTGAACTCGATTGTTTAATTCGCAAAGAAAATTGTCTTAACAATATGATTTAATCACAATTAAGTTTTTCCGAAACCTGCCATCCTGAAGAACGAATAAGAAAAATCACCAAAATTGGCTTCACTATTGTTGCAAATGTGGTCAATGGCGCCATAAAATAGCAGAAACTGGAACTAAATTGGGGTAAAATGTTTCAGTTTCCAGGGCTCTGCCCCGAACCCCGCTGGGGGAGCTTACAGCGCTCCCCTAGACCCCCTAGCTGGGTTTTCCGGACCTTTTCAAAGTTACTTTTTTAAAAGGTAAAATCGCATGATGAGTTGGCAAAATAAGAGCCTCCGAACATATATAAGGGGGTGGAGGCCTATCAGGATCCGTGTCGAGAGCCTTCAAAGGGGACCAGTTCGACGCTGATGTGATCCAAACTAGGAACTAACTCCGCTCAGTTTAACAGCTAACCGAGCAATTAGGTATTGGATATAAAAAAAATGCAAATATAGGCTACCCATGGCTATAAAAATTTCCTACCTATAAAAAAAATACTAAAACCATTTGCTACTAAACTCTAAACTCTAGCTACTAAAAAAAATGTGTTAAGGTTTTACAATTTATTGAATACTACAAAAAAAAAAAGGTTTCCTTGCTCGCGTCACATATCGAGAACTACTTAACGATAGGCCTAGTTAAAATACCGAATCTTTAATCATAGCTATGTATTTGCACGAAGTTGAAAATGGTTGTAATAATACAAAGGTTGGAATGAACAATAAATACTGAATGGTGGTACACTACAGAAACGAAACTAGGTCCTATTTTTAATTAAATCACTATCTTTTCATACGTAAAAATATAGCAGTAGGCCCGGCAGTCAGTTTATGCATGAACCAGGGATCGAGTGGTGTTCTCAAGTTATCGTTACGACAAGGCTCTCTCCACACACACAGAGTCTTGGTTGGTTAGAATCAATCCATCCGGCCAAGGGAAAGGAGCAGTAAAAAAGCAATTGTGCTTGCAATAAATACAAAAAAATACTTCACTAAAAGAACTAGGCGAAACACATCGAAAAAGCACAGCATTTAGCTTGAATGAAACAAGCGTGCGATCGTGTTTTGCTTTTTGTTGATAACGATACCCGCAAAGTGCTTCCTACCGTGCAAAAATCAACCCCTCTCTTAATCTAATATTTCTTCAACCGCACTTCTCATTTTTGTGTACCTTTTTACACAAACTGGTTGGTGATTTGCCACAGGAATGTAGTTTCCTTCAGAACATTGATGCACAGGATCTCCTACCATTTTTCCTATCCATGAATATTTTTCCACTAGGGCCGAAAATTACGGGTAATGTGTGGGGTGGGGGGGCGGGAGGGTATTTCACCCTTGTCCAGAATAATATGGGAACGTAGCAAAAATTAAAAAAAAAAAAGTTTCTTACGATTTTTTGGAAAACCGGCCCCCTCAAGCAAATTTTCTGCATCCGCTTTTAGTCAAAGCACGGGAAAGAGTTTTGTTTTAAAAGCTCTTTGTCTGTGGTTCATTTATTTTCTTTCATTTTTTTTTTTTTCATTTTGCGGAGCCTAGAAATGTCTAAAGCGTATTGTTTGAAGCCAGGAAAAGTCTTAAAATATTTAATAATCCGTCAGCTCCCCGGACCCCACTGGAGGTGCTTACAGCGCTCCCCCAAACCCACTAGCTGGAGTGAGGGAGTCGGCAAATTTTGCCTGTCTGCCCCTCCAACAAAATGCCCTTCGCTACGCCCCTGACAGTATTGTTTTATTCAAACTTCAAAGCGTAGTACCCATAAGCACAACCATTTATGCTTTCTTGGACTTGTTAGTATGAAAAACTGGAAAATAACCTACTTTTTACTTCTCTTCTCAGGTATAGACATGTGAAAAGGGTCAGAAAATTTGTAGTAATAGCTCCTGGAGTCTAAATATGCAAAACTAGCAAGTATAGAAATGTGAAAAGGGCCTGAAAATGTGTGGCAACGGATCCTCTCCAGGCAGCAGTACATCAAAATATGAAAAACATGGAAGTGTGAAAAAGGCTTGTAAATTTATGGTAGTAGATTCTCTCCAGGACGAGGAATCAACCTTAGCTCCTAAATAGACAACGGCAAATGTGCTTTGTCCCAGCAAGAAACTTCACATTTGCTTCACTCTTAAGACGAGTCCAGATGGCTAACGCAAGGTTCCTTACAAGTTTCAAAAAGATAGAGTACTTATGAAGAAGAATCAGTTTATCATTGTTTGATGAAGTTGAAGCAATTATACAAGGGGGATGTTGACCACTTCCTTTTAAAACGCCCATTGTTCGCATAAGAACTATGCTGAGAGCAGTGGTAAAACTTTGTAAAACTGATTGGGGCGCCAGAGTGGCTGATCTGATGGTTGTGCATTTTTAGTCGTAGTTGTTGTTGGCATTTTGTAGTTTAATTGTTGTAGGGTCAAGCGATGTAACCAGATTTTATGTTACCCCTATTGTTTCTCATGAGATGAGAGTCTGACCTCAGTCATCCCTTGTTTCGGTTTTCTTCAGGGCGATCTCAGTCCCGTCTTGTCCGCCCGGCAACAGTTCTTAAATTTGACGAATAAGTAACATTGTTGGGTTGACGCAAGGATCAATGCTGAAGTGGGAATGACTGCAGGCACATAAACATAAGCACATACATTCAAGTGGGTAGATGCACTGAAGTGTATGGCTCATTAACAATTTGGTTTATATACTATTTACTGCGTCCTGCAGTATATGATCCTTTGCGCACTTACAATAACTATGATGTTTCATCTCTGTGTGTGCATGTACTAATTTGCTAATAATTACCTTGAGATAAAAAAAAATGTAAAAGACTAATGCGGTTAAAATTAAAATAAATTATTCCAATAGATCGCCAAAGGAAAATTATAAGACGCTAGCCTAGAAAATTATAAATTGTGATGTTAAAATACGAGAATCAACCCTGTTTTGTGACGACACAATGCGTTCATGCTGGTTCGTCTATTATGCGCAATACCAATTGAGACAGTCTCGCTGCGAGGAAAGCAGCTACTACTATCTCGGTTAACCTTTGCGATCGGGCGGATGGCGATCAGCGCGTGGCTGTTATAATGCAGGCAGAAAGTTATAAGGCAGGCCAGGTGTCTCTTTAAATCGGTTAGCATTTGCTCCCCCCCCCCCCCCCCCATTGTGGAAATCGTTTTGAGTGTTACCAAGACTTTATATATGTACAAGACTTAACACTGGGTTTCACGTAGCATGCTGGAAGCGTCGTCCAAGCATTGCGATGAAGTGAAAACACGAAGAACATACTACCCCAATCGTAGCATTAATTAGTGTTGGCGGGATGCAAAAACATGGTAATCCTTTCATTATTAGATTTACCGGTGTTGCAGCACTAAACGAACATTATTTTACGGTAATGGTGACTATTATTGAAGTCTTCGGACGATTTACTGCTACCTCAAAGAATCGTTTAACACATTTTTTATGAGAATAGAAAACGCTGTAACGTAATATACAGTACGATACACACGTACACCTTGGTTGTTCTGCTGTTTGAAATTCAGTATAGGTTATCAGCCACCTTCCCGAGGAGTGAGATAGAACAATGTCGAGGCCCGCAGGGCTAACCCATTGTTGTATCTCTCGAAAGTGGATGATAAACCTATTTATCACCCAATTTCACGATCTCAGTCCAACAACAATAGTACAGCACGCACGCAACAAAGAATGAATCGTGCTGACGTTCTTTTGCTTAAAGAGGTCGACAATGCGACAAAAATTTCATTGTTGGCAGCATTGTTATTCCTTCCTTAGTGAAAGGTTCTGCGCTCATGTTTATTGATTGTAACTCTATTCCGAAGTGCCCTATCACCGTTCATACCGCAGAAACTCAACGACAAGCAGCCCCTTCAGACAACTTCGCTTAACAATTGTTTTTAGAAGAAGTTGTTTGAAGGGGCGATTTGGCGTTAAGTTTCCACGGTATGAACGGTGATAGGGCACGTCGGAATCGAGTAACAATACAGAAATAAAAGCAGAGAATCTTTGTTGGCTAACTGCGTATTCGTTCGTTGTGCTATGATGGGTGCTTTTGAAATCTGGAACAGTTATGCGTAAGACAAACGTGTAATTATAGGACGGAGTGCCAAATGGGCTCGATTAGTGATAAATAAACGTAAACTCAATGTGTAATAATTTTGGCTTTGGTTTAATTCAAGTTGAAAAGCTCCAAATTTAATAAATAAATAAATATAATGAAAACCATGACAGACGTTTGGGTCAGATTTTTGTGGAGGTGCGGGGGGGGGGGGGTGGAAGAGGAAGAGTGTAGGAGCGGACAACGGGAGTCGGGTAGGGGTGAGAGCTACCCACCAAGAAAAGTTTGCACTGTTCAGACTGACGAGGAAAACAGAATCTGTTCTAAATTTTAGCCAAGGTTGCGACTTCTTTTGTAATTTTAAGTAGTAGATATCCGTGAGTCTTTGTCGATTTACCGGTTATAATTGCTCTTGAGCTCGAACGGCTACTCCACTATCTCGGGGCTGGAGGGGGGGGGGCATCGCCCACTCGTGTTTCCCTCCACCCCCTTGATAGTGGACTAGCAACTTCTCGCTCGCGAGCAATTATAACCGGTAAATCGACAAAGACTCACGGATATGTATTTTAATGCTAAGGTGTGATGTCGAGCCAACATATCTATTTATTTGAGATTAAAAAAAAATTTATTTGACAATTTTATTTGTGAAACATGACGTAAATTCCTGAACACTAAATTCCGGTTTAAACTTCCTGTCTGCAAAATTCTCACGCACGCGAGGACGTCCCTATATCCAGTCCCGGTCACCGACGTTTGTGTTTAAGGTAAAACCGTATTTTTTCTACTTTATTAGTTTAAATAAGATGTAGCGTATAAAATGCGCTATTCGCTTGAGTCTCGTAGGTTTTTAGGTGTGTTTTAGAAGGTGTCAGTAGGCTGGTTTTTGTTCCGTCGGAACGAAAGGTTGTCGGATTGGTCTTGGACCGTTCATTCACGGATGGGGGTGGGGAGGGGGCTAGCATCGTACGCGAGGTTTTTTCTTTTTTTTTAGTGTTAGTGCGAAAAATGTCCCCAGGTTACAGAAGTGCTGTTCGCTTGAGTATCGTATGTTTTTAGGTGTATTTAGGTGTGTTTACAAGTGTCGGTAGCCTAGTTTTAGTACTGTCGGAGCGAAACGTTGGCGGATTGGGCCATTTCTCCATGGATGGGGTTCTAGCATAGTAGCCTACGCGAGGTTTTTTTTTTTTCGTGTTAGTACGATAAATGTCGCATGTTGCAAATGTGCTTATTTATGTTGGTTGCAATGGGGTGTGCGGTTGAATTTGTGTTGTGTACGGTAGTTTTGCAAAGTATGTCACATGGTAGAGCAGTGGTTGTGTAGACGCGGAAAAAGTGTTAAGATTATCAAAAAAAGTGTGGGTTATCAAAATTAACCCACGGTCACGTGTGTGGGTTTTCAGATTAACCGTATATAACGGCTACACTTTTAGCATTGGGATGTGTTGGCGTGACGTCACCACCGTGCATTAAGTAATAGTTATTGGTGAGAATCTCACGATTATCTATTTTTAACCCACGACTGCGATGATCTGCTGGCTAGACTATGCAAATACGTCGAGGGACGAAGCCCCGAGACCAATTTGCATAGTTCGAGCCGGCTGATCATTGCAGCCGTGGGTTAAAAATCGATAATCGTGAGATTCTCTCAATAAATAATTTATACAGCGGCTCAAGTTAACTCGTATTTAATTAAAACGTGATTGTGTTTTGTGAAAATTGCTTCAATCAGTATCTCAATATGAAAGAAGGTCATCCCATTTTAGTTTGTGGAGGGGGAAGTGAGCGATAGCGGACGAGTCCTTTGGCTCAACTTTGTGGTGGGAGGGGGGGGGGGGGGAGTTAGACAGGATGGGGCATCGGACGAACGTCTAACTGGAAAAGTCGTCTAATGGAATAATTGTCTAAATTCTGCCTAAATAAAAAATCTGGTAAAACATCAAAACGGAATATCGTATAATGGATAATTGTATAATGGATAAACGTCTAACTGGATTAACATCTAACTGCGGTTTCTGATGTTATATGGATAATTGTATAATGGATAAGCATCTAACTGAATTAACGTCTAACTGCGGTTTCTGATGTTATATGTATAGCCGCAGCAAGCGCGGTAGCGCGAGCGAGGCAGGGATATTAGACAATTCTCCTTTATACGAATCTCCAGTTAGACGCTTTTCCATTATACGAATTTCCTGTTAGATGATATTCCGTTATACTGTTTTCCGTTATACGTTCTTCCAATTATGCGATTTTCCAGTTAGACGATTATCCCTCGCCCCCGACAGGATATTCGGTGGCAAGGGAAGCTCGCTCGTGTTTATCGAAGCTTTTTGGATCGAATAATTCGCTACGTGTGGCAGCCCGGAGACAATGATATTGCTGTACATTCGGAATAGGTAAGTAGTTCATTTTGTGCGTTTGTAGTTTGAGAATTGTTTCAAAATTACGTTGATAGACTAATTGGTGTATCGGTATGAATGAAGGTCATTCCATTTTAGTTTGTGGAGGGGGGGGGGGGTTATACGGAGTCAATAAACTTAGGTATGGGCCACACATGTGATTGTTAGCAGGTATTCATTCGAGACATCCTGCAAAGATAAGTAATTCCTTTTGTACGTTTTTATTGCGTTACATTTTTGGACGCTTTATTTGCTGTTGGTGTGTGCGTTCCAGGTCGCGTGATCCGGAAGTGTCAAAAGTGTGGGTTATCAACAAAAGTGTGGGATAAGTTGATAACCCACACTTTTGGGAATGACGCATTCCTCTGCTCACGGTTAACGAGATTAAAGGCCTCTCCAGACAGAAGGAAATTTCGTGCGAAGCGATGCGTTACTATACGCGCATACAAGGTCAAAATTGCTGCAATCTTATAGTTGGTGTTGCGTTAAGGACGGATATTGAAGTCTTGTTTACACCATACTGCGACTCCGTGCAGCCGCGAGCAACCAGTCTGGTTAGGGCTTTAGCCTACGGAAATTTCGCATGGCTTTGAGTTAGCGCGACGTCGCAGCCGTGGTATAAATCGTAAATAACCGTTACAGTTCAGTGACATAATGTTTTCGTGCTACAAGAAAAATTAAATAAAACGTAAGCATTTTTTCTTGTTTAACCAAAACTAGTTCTTTACGGTGCTGTTCTTATTTTAATCGAGGCTGTAAAGTCTTTTTTAACATTTGGAGTTATGTAATTCATACGCAGGCGTGATATCCGATACCACTCCTCCTTTTGCATATCAGTCCTAAACCATTGTTGCAATGCCGTCGTGTTCTTTTGTTAAAGGAGGACTGAGATCGTAAAATTGGGTGATAATGGAAATTAAAACTCCGGAGGCTTTGTTTTGTCGTCGAGTCGACAAAGAGGTACGTAGCATGAAGCCATTGTTGTTAAACTTTAATACGTTGGTGCCATTGCAGTGTTTTTCAGCTTTTTAACTGAATGCATAAAGCAGTTATTGGAATACAGTCGGGGAGAAAAAAGGAGCTTGCGTCGTGAGCTATTGTCAAGTGACGTCACGTCCCACTCCAGTCGTTTATTTGCACGGGTCATGCCTATCACCTTTAGCGTCTGGCTGGAAGTGACTGAAATATTAGTCGATTTATCGTGATTTCGATTAGAAGATGTGCCAGCAAATTGTAGGCGGCGTTTGCATATGAAGGGTTGTAGGTCCTTGACAATTATGTTTCTGTATGAAAAAAAGGTTGAACCGGAATTGACTCAGCTTATTTCAGGTTTTGACAACATGCACGGAAAACGGAATTCTATCTGTTGTTGGGCTATTGGCGAAACACTGGGGGGGAAAATGGTGGTTACTTTACGGTTCGTCGGCAAGGCTGTCCCAATTCTATGCGTATTGGCAGCAAGGGAGTTATGTGGCTCCTGCTAATCAGGTAATTATTGTATAATGGATTATTTAATGTAACCGTTTTTGTAGTATGAATTCGACAAACGTGTGAGGTAACGGGATAGTGCATACTAGGTGCGTAGGTAACGGATTTAGAAGGCAAGGGCAGCGCTACACAATAAAGGCAAAATTATAAATTCATTCCACGATCACTTTCGATAGCAAAATAAACAATAGAGGGAACAAGTTTACTTTACGCGGCTTATGGGAAGAATAAGGGCTCCTCACCAAAAAAAAAATAGAAAAAAAAAAAGAAAAATACAGGACGAAGACGAATTATGCTCCAATAACCTCACAATACAAAGACAAAGCCTTTGGGGCAAAGGCTTCGTTTGGCCGTCAGAAATTAATGAAAGCCGCACTCTGCGCTGACGGACGAGAGGCCGTTTTCTTCCCATGTTCCCAGCTGATATTTCATCTGATAAACAGTTCAGATAGGTGGGTTGTTATTGTCAGTTTCGTGTGGTTTTGTTGTTATTGTCGGTTAGGTTAGGTTAGGAACCGGCTTCGGCTTTTCACTTGAGGTATTGAACTGGTTGGGTTTGGCGTTTCTCTTGCCAGACTTTCGTCCAGTTTCATGCTTTCCGCTGCTAACTTTGGACCTTCACCATGGCCAAACGGTGTGTTTGTCCAAAAAATGAAAGAGGAAAACATAACTCAACATTACTTAGTCCATTAAAAAAAAAATCGGACGAGAGCCCGACTTCTTTCCATGTTCCCTTTACGCACATGGCCCGAAATTTGAAAAAAAGACAAAAAAAACCTACTTTAATTTTCACGGAAGGCACTACAAATTGATCCCTAATTGCGGAAACTCGTTAAACCATCATTATCATAACCTAACCAATTAACTGCCCCAGTATGAAATGCCAAACCCCAACCAGTTAACTACCTCAGTATGAAATGCCAAACCCCAAACTTACCTAACCTAACTGACACTAACAACAAAACCACACACAACCACACACGAAACTGACAATAACAACCCGCCTATCGGAACTGTTTACGAAAAAAAATATAAGGTGCCGTGCCGGCCCTGCGAGCGAACGCAGACACCGTATAGATGTACGGATTGTGCTGCTACAAATCTACTGTTTTAAGTCGTTTTAGCACATTTCCGCGCTCTAAAACCAACTGTCTCAGTATTTAGGATGGTGTTGGAGCCACTTGGAATCAATTTCGTAAGTATATCGAGTATGTGCCTAATGTAAATTTTAGCCCAATAGAGAGCTTTGTCTCCTGTGACCTTTGTCACCTATGAGCTTTGTCTCCTATGAGCTTTGTGAGCTTTGAGGTGTGTGTCCTTAATTTTGCTTTGTCTATGAAAATAACAAAGTTGCGATTTTTTGCATAAGCAGTTCATGAAATTCTTGTTTATGTTGGTTTCGTCCTTTTTTTTTTTTGCCTTCGTCCATTGTTGTAGTTTGTTTGTTTGTTTGTTTATTGAGAGCCAAAAAGACCCTAAAGTCATACGCTCTACACTAAATGAACCTTAACCTAACTTATATCTAATCCAAATAGACCAGAAATACCGTGAGGAACCGGTCTCCGGGCCAAGGAACAAGATTGAACCAAAATAGTCAACAGACCATTTACCATTCCTCTTCCCCTCCGACGCCCGGCAGAGACATCCTGTATGCAAACAAAACAACAACTCGAGGGAAACAAAGAGGACTAGGAATATGGAACCAAATTACCCAAGGCGACCCGTTGCCTTGCAGAAACCCAACACGACACGTAGGGTGTGCGTTTGGTGTGTCTGTTCAAATACAACAATGAACGAAAGGAAAGTGAAAGTGGACGAAAGCAAAAAAAAAAAGGACGAAACCAACGTAAAAAAGCTGTAAGTTTAAAATCCGTGTATCGCGTGTCACGAGTACCTTTCACAGTTCAGTCCGCATGTTAGAGCAGTTGATTTTTGGGGTGTTCGCAAAGCCAGGAAACCTAACAGGAAGTGTTACAGGAAGTACTGTTACAAATTCACTGCTGCGATGTCTAACGAAACTCCAGTCTGCCCTCGTACGTTAATTTAGTTAATGTTTCTAATGGTGGTTAGCAAGAACCTTCGACCGTTCATTTGGGTCGGTTCACTCAGTATTCTGCAGCAGTGCGAGATTTAACACCAAATCTAAAACCCATCTGACGTCACGCTCCCATTTCACGCCATTTTACCAAAAGTTCATCACACGTGTACGGGCGTGCGTGTTTATTTGCTTTTGATTTTACTGATTCTTCCATCTCATTGGCTGTTGATTATGCTGATGAATCGACACAAAATTGAACTAACAAACGAACGAATACTCATCAAACGTAAGCCGGACCGCTCCAGTTATTTAAATCATACCAGTCCCTTTTTACCAGTTTTGGTTTTTGATATGATACCACTTGTTTTGTATATAAAACAAGTGGTATCATATCAAAGACCAAAACTGGTAAAAGGGACCGCCAAGTTCTGAATGATGGTTAAGCCCTTCAAAGGAGGGATATCAACACGACAAAAAACATTCGCCAAGTTAATCGCACCGACTAATAGTTTGAAGGTTAAATGAAAACTAGACCATTGCTGCTTTCGGTCCGGCAATGTTAAGTTTTCGTTGAACGTCCAAAGTATTATTCGGTGCGACTAACTTGACGAATGTTTTGGTGTGTTGATATCACTAATTTTAAGGGCCAAATCATTCGGACTTAGCAGTCCCTTTTACCATTTTTGGTTTTTGATATGATATCACTTTTTTTTTAATGTCTATTAGACACAACTCAAGTAGTCCCAAGATAATAGAGTAGCACGTCGACATTAGGTTGAGTAGCCATTTTCCCAATATTTTAATTTCATATCACTCCTTTGAGAGTCCGAACCATTCTCAACCTAGTGGTTTCTTTAGCAGTTTTCTGGTTATATTTTAATTTAATTTTTTTTTATTTAGTGCGTATCACTCCTTTGAGAGGCTGAATCATTATCAACTTGGTGACTTATTTACCGGTTTTTGGTTTTCTTTTGACGTTTTATTTTTCGTGAATTGGGCGTGGATATAATTTCTTTGGCAACGTTGCTTACATTTATCGCGACACAGTAGTGTCAGTGCCGGAGCTAGGCGTTCAAACCCGCCTTATTATATTACACAGCAGATTGCAATCTCTCCTTCCCCCTCCCACACGCTTCTTCTAAAATCTACCCAAAAATGAACCCAGCTCACTGAAAAAGCACGAATCAGACGTGAAGGGATGAGGCAGGTAAGCGTGAGACCAAAATTTTCGTCTATAAAATAGTTTCGTTACACCGCCAGGCTCCATACCAGAAAGGTATGCAGTTCGTGTCATGCTGCAGCCATTCGTCCAATTTCATAGTTGGAAACCTTCACGCTATCTCGGTATCACAGGGGCTTGCACAAAATAGGAACAGCCACAGAAAAAAAATCCGCGCGCATCATTATCAACAATATTACATAGTAAAAATAATAATATTATTATTATTGTTACTATATAATATTGTTGGTAGTGACTCTCGCGGAGTTTTTTTTTAATTGCCGCTCCTATACTTTGTGCCAAGCCCCTGTGCTCGGTATCGGTGAATACCACCCTATAGGATTTTACATGAGAATGATCGGACTAGAAGTTAGTAGATAGAAGCTTGCTAGGTAGTAACACATTTGCAACGTTATTGAGGGTCAGATTTTACATTGAAAGCCGATTAGCTGACATTCCTAATTGAGTTAAAGGGATATATCTCCCAGCGCCATTTTTCTCGATCCTCCACATCAAGTACGGCCCCAAAGGTCTATTTACTTACCGTTAGTCTTTCCCTTGCTAAAAAAAACCGTTTTAAAATGTGGCGTCTAGGAAATTTTCTGTTGAATATTGTTACTATATTTAAGAACGACCCGTCACTAAATGGTGCAATGCGCGCGTACAATAATCAGGACGTTTCATCTCTGTGTGTACATCTACTAATTTTCTAATAATTACCATGAGATCTACAATCTAATAGACTAATGCGGTAAAAATTAAAATTAATTATTCCAATAGATCGCCGAAGCAAAATTATAAGACACTAGTCTAGAAAATTATAAGTTGTGATTTTAAAATACAAGAATCATTCCGGTTTTTGACGACACGATCAATGGGTTCACGGTGGCTGGACTATTAGGCGCAATGCCAATTGAGACAGTAGCTATGTTTTTCACTGCGAGGAACGAAGCTACCGTCTCAGTTGACTTAAGCTGTGGTAAATACGCAGATGTGATCGTCGCGTGGGTGTTATAAGGCAGGCGGTATGTTGCTTTAATTTTTGTAGGTGGGTCTTTGCTCTCGATTTTAACATAATTTAAGCTTTACTACCGCATTATTATTTTTGTCCAAATATCTGAGATGTGCCCAACTATGCTTCAGGATGTTAAACACTGACGCTATGGCGTCACAGTACAATGATGGACAACCTCGACAATTGAATTGATGTGATGTTTGTTGCCTAACTTGGCGCGACACACTGGCGTGTGTTTAAATTGTTTTCAAGTATATTAAGCCACCTAATTCTAATCACAGCCACCTACAGTAAAGGCCGGATCAGATCAAGACAAATTAGGCGCGTAAAATCAACCATTGACATAGAAGGAAGCACAAGTTTGCTACGTGCTGCCATCTCTACACCAAGCGGCGAAATTTCAAACTAACCGACCAGGGTTCCAAATTTTGTCAATAGATGACGCCACTTGGCAAGCTTGCCGCGTCGTCATTTGATTCGCCGTTTTGCGGAGCATTGTGGGAGGCAAAGATGATACGGCCTTTACTGTAGGTGGCTGTGGTCTAATCGCCAATGCATCTGAAAATCGCAACGTTTCGTTTAAGGGAGAGCACCGTCCTAAGTTAGGTTAAGGTTCATTTTGTGCAGACCGTATGACTTGAAGTTCATTTTGGCTCTAAATAAACAAACAAACAAACCGTCCCAAGCACGCTATTGTTTTGGTTTCGAATTAATGACGTCACCAACGCTCACCTTGGTTAACTTGTAAAAATTGGTCATTTTGTTTTAATAATGTGTATTTTAACGTTCAGTAAAGATTGTGCGATTAGATATTTCACAATTATTCATTAATTTTGTTAAAAACTGCTGCTGGTTGAAATTTTGTTGGCTTCGAAAACCGAAGCGTCGTTTGCTTCGAGGGTTGGTTTGGGAGCAAAGACGTCACCAACTGAGTCACGCTTGTCTATACGTTACCAAGTGTTTAGCATCAACCAGAACTTGCCATTTTAACATTCCCTAATGGCCTCTCTCTGTGATGAAGTTACGTTCTTAGGTGAGATTAGGTGAATTAGGTGAGATAGGTGATTAGGAGAGTAACCTAGGGGTTAATTGCAAATGTACTAGAAACGACACCTTCCAAACCTTCAGATTTTTGGAAGAGAATGTAGGACTGGACGGCGACCTCCCTCGGAGGAGGTCTCCGACGGCTTTATGGGACGCCCTTGGCCGTGTATAGTTTATTATTATTATCATTCGAAGTTAGCAATGGTTCTGGCACTTGGCCGACGCCGGTAACGTCTTTGGTAATGTTGACATGGTGCTAGCTAACTTCCTGTTCTCGTATAAATGAGTTTCGCGAGAAGCCTTTCCTACAATTGATTTTTTTTTTACAAAATTATTGTAATTGCTTGCTTGTCCAGCATCCTGTATCACCCTTGTCGGACTGTTTCCCAGAGTAGTGGGAAAAAACCGTGAACTTGATCGTATTGTGATCCACACAAATTGCCTCATCAGGAAGATGTGTGTGGACCAACTACTCCTTCCTTTTCTTGGACCGTGAAATTCTCCACGACCACACGCTCCTTGCAAGAGCAAAACCTCCCTTACTTCTGGAGGCAAGGCTCAGTTGCAGCAAAAGTTAGCAGCGCTACATGTTCACTCTGACAACTCCATGGTGTAATCGGGGACCCCCCCCCCCAGTTTGATGCCACTCTTGCGGCTGGTTTCAGCCACTAATGGGAAATTAAATCAAATATCCCAGCCACATGCTTATTTACTCTACACATTGAATAATCCTCACTGACTTCTTATAAATGCAAGGAGTTTGGTGTGTAAATTGGGGATCTTATGGGACTTTTTAACAACTGACAATTATGACTTATTTTTTTTAGTTAACATGGCTAAATCATGGCTAAATCCGAGTGTTACAAATGCAATGCTTACAGTTGCCGTTCCATTTTATGTAATTCGCTTGGCGTGGCTCACGTAGAGGTGGCTTACTTGTTTTTCAGAAACAGCTTAATGTGGTCCTGACCAATCAGGCTGATGATGTCGAGGCCATGATTACTTATCCCAAATTTTAAAATTAATTTCATTTTATGTTATCTACTGGACAGTCGTGTGGAACAGCATGTAATTAATCTAAATTCATTCATCACATCAGCTATGAATATGTCGCACTCAAACATTGTACTGGGTGATTTCAGCCTGTTTTCAATAAATTGGAGGCTACGTATAGTTCCTCCGAATAAATTCATCGCATCTTCTTTGACAACGTCACCTCACTGGGTCTCCATCAACTTGTCGAAGAACCCACACGTGGAGACAATATTTCGGATCTGGTCTGTATTAACTGTGATCGCCTCATTTTTGATACCAAAGTTATTGACCACTTCGGCACAAACGACCATTGTACGGTCTTTTTTAATATGCGCTGCAAAACTTCCACACTGTGCTAACAGGCAGCCGGTAAAGGGCAAAATTGATTTTAATCGCTTGAAAGAAAATCTTGTCAATGTAAACTGGCATAAACTTTTGGTTTCAAGTAATCTAAATATTGATCGTGCTTGGGATGTCTTCTACACCATCTTCCAACAGGAAGTACAAAAATATCGCTCAGTGAAACTGCATTGCCACCATCGCGGACCTCGATTACCAAGGATTCTTTCAAAGCTGAAATGCAAGAAGCTAAATATTTGGCACAGATACAGACTTCAACCATTGGCAGAACTTTTGAGTCGCTACAACGAGTGCCGAATTTTATACTCAGTTTAGGTGGCTATATGGCACTGTTCACGTGTTTCCGCGATCTTTCTGAGGGAACACTTTTGGCCCTGTTTAAAATCTGTTGGGAAAAGAATGCTACGTTAAGAACCTTCCCTCCACTTAAATCTGGTCGCAGTTTCATTACAGACAACGGTGCTATGGCAGAAATCCTGAACTCACTATTTGTCTCCAACGGGGTGCTCGATGTTGCCAGTGTTAACCCAGTGTTTGACTGAGAATTAGTTTTTTCTTTCAGTATAAACAACAACGTATCTTTCACTGCCAGTTCAGTCTGACATGTGATCAATAAGCTCAAATCAGTGACGTGACTCTAGGTGGGTTCTTGGCCTTCTTTTACTCCAGATGGGTTCTTGGCCTTCTTGGCCTTCTTCTAATTTCCCACTGGCTATTTTGTTCAACCTGTCTTTTGCTGAGGGTAAAATATCAATGCTTTGGAAAATGGCTGTTGTTATACCGATTATCAAAAAGGGTGACGTCGTAGATTCCGACAATTATCAACAAATTGTGCTAACGGTTATACCGTGCAAAATCATGAAGTCAATCATCCGTGACCTTATGATGTCTGTGATCAAATCTAATAACTTATTTGGTAACGATCAATTTAGCCTTATGCCTGGCCGCTCAACAACTCACCAACTTTTAATGTGTCTTGATCGGTGGACGAGTGCCTGGATGTAGGAATCCCAACTGATGTGGCGTACTTCGATTTTAAGAAGGCTTTTGAATCAGTTCACACTTTCCAAGCTGCTTTTTAAGCTTGAAAATTTAGGTTTCGGAGAAAAGCTATTGAAATGGATCTCTGCATTTATGAACAACAGATCTCAGAGTGTATTGGTCGGTGATTCCTTTTCATCATCCTTGAATCTCATTAGCGGCGTGCCACAGGGTTCCGTTTTGGGTCCATTATTTTTTTTTGGTCTTCTTAAACGAATTATCTTGTAATCCTTCATCTGTCTGAAATTCAAAGTTTGCAGACGATCTTAAGATCGATAAAAGAGTTACTGATAATGATGATGGTTTGTTGTTGGCCCTTGAGATTGACTACGTTTCCAGTTGGTCGGCCAAGTGGCAACTGCCAATTTCTTCAACCAAATATCTAATTATGCATATTGGAAATTCAAATCCAGGGACACCGTATTATCTTGATAATTGCCCTTTTCTTTCGGTTAGCGCGACTAAAGATCTTGGGGATCTGGTTTTGTGATGGACTTAAGTTCAACCTGCACTGTCGCAAAATTACTGCATCTGCATATGCACGTGTAGCTTTGGTTAACAGAGGCTTTTTGCCCGGTGACCGCAAAATCAAAGTTTGAGCATTCACGGTCTATGTCAGACTAATTTTGGAGTACTCTGGTCCCGTTTGGTCCCCTTATTTGCTTCTTGGCATTGATGCAGTAGAGGCAGTCCAGCAAAGGTTTACCAAGGCATTGCCTGGCTTTCGCAACCTGTCATATGGAAGGCGTCTGCAGATCTCTAAACTCGACCCAATTGAACTACGGAGAATCAAAATTGATCTTATTCTTACCTACCAAATTATTCATGGTTTGTAGTTGGGGTGGATGTGTCTCTTTTTGACCTGTCGGAGTTAAATCGGTCTAGAAGTAATTCCCTGAAGCTTACGTGCAAACATCACGTTTAGATTGTAGACGTAGCTTTTAAGCGTTACGTGTGGTTAAGATTTGAAATTCTTTGCCAGACGAAATTGTCGCCTCTGCTCGTTTAATCTAGACATTTTTATGCGTCGGTCTTATTCTCCCATTTAAATATGCAATCTTGCAGATGATTTTGCTTTTCATAAGTCTGCTCCCACCCCGTGAAACTTTGGCTGCCTGTTAGTGACCCTCGGTCCTTGCCTGACCTGTTGTTATAGTAACAAAGTGTTTTGTTTATTTATTTTCAGGTGGTTACAATTCCCATTTTGGGGATGCTTTTGTTTTTAGTACTTATCATAACCATACTTTGTTTTACATAACGATACTTTTTAACCGTCTCATTTGTTCATCTGCCTTTTGTTTTTTTACTTGGGCCGATCCTACACCTCCCGTGTCCAACACGTTTGGCGATGCCATCGGGGACCTTAGAGTCCCTGGCAGGTCTAACCTTGGTGGTAAGGCATTCGTGTCCCAATACCTAATCCCTCATCTTCCTTTGGCCAATCTCACGTGGCTGTCTTCTGTTTGTAATTTTGGCTGGCTGTTAGCGATCTTAGGGACCTTGCCAGACCTGTTGCTACACAAATTGTTATTATGATGCCCTATGAAGAACATAACAGCAATTTCAGATTAAAACAACAATTTAAAAAAAAAAAACAAGAAATATGGCGGGGACGCATGGTGCAACCGTTCTTGCGTCTGCTCTGTCCTGAATGAGATTCGTGTGAACGTCACCAACGTCTATAAGCCTTTTCATTGGTATCAAAAGGTGGGTTTTTTGCTGTTCCCAACGTTGAGCACCAGAGGGCGCTCTCTTCTTTCAATCTGCGTGACGAACGCGTCATTTCGCGTAATCTACTAGTTTCACATGCGAAGGCCAGCTGAAAGACGTTCATCATCACGAGAGTTTTTTTGAAATACATTGTCCTGGAGTGAGTAATGCAGGAATTCTACTCCAAATACAGGATAACACAAACTTACTTTTGCCTCAAGTGAATGTCTGCAGAAATATGGATACGTGTTACGAACGCTATTTTTAGTTTATCAGAATTTTAATATGTTTAAGTAAATAAAAAAAAAACGTAAAAATAAAAAAATAAAAAACCCTCACGCAGCCACGCAGATAAAAGGCCACAAATTCCATGGCTGTCTCCTAAAAACCAATGTACGTAATTATTATATATTTTTTTCTCACCTCAGAAGGGACCCATAGAGGGGATGTGTTGGGATGGTTACCATGTTAGAAGCTAAATCAGAGACTAAATCAGATGAAGTCTGGACAGCAAGAGAAAAAGCCGTTTTTCACAGATCTTAGGGCCTCCGAAGCAAACGTAAAACCGGGCACCTTTTCCCAAAAATGTGGGACCCGTCTTCTATTTATATTGTTAGATACGTTGGTTCTACAGTGTCACTGCCATCAACGTTAGCCCTTGTATGTAGCACTGGTTGCACTGGGTCATTTACTCATTTCTTTTCAGTTTTGAGGCCGGGTAAGTGGGGAAATTATGATAGGCATTTAAAATCCAAATTTCTTTTTTTCCCTTCCCCATCGAATAATGGCCCGTCTCATAGAAGAAACAGCCGATGTTGCTTGCTCTAATGGATATCTGTAGATGTGAGTGAGTCATGTCATGTTGCGGTCAGTGTCGTAACTACAATGAGACAGAGGCGGCAACAAAAATTTCGAGGCTTAGGCTTTTTTGTTGTTTTTTAAAGTTATTGCTGTAGTTCCGTGGCAGTTATGTCTTATGTCACAAAGTTTTATTGCTGGTGTTTATTTGTGTGTGAAGGGGGTGCGGTGGGGGGGGGGGGGGGCTCCAATAGCCTCTCCACATTTTTGTTTATGAAGGGGACAGCCACGGACTGGCAACTGAATATTTATCGGGAAACCATTCAGAGGAGGGCCAATTTCCGTGGGGCTTTACTCCCCCCCCCCCTAATCTTATATTAAATTGTTGTCAAGTGTTAGCAGATAAAATTGCGACGCATTCCATAGGCCCAAAAATAATTAGTTGTACACTGCCAACAAAGACATTTATTTCAGTTTGAGGCTATTTTCCGACACCTTTACACACCCTGCCTTAAATAGGAAGTTTCTTAATTAATTGATATACAAACTCTGCAAATCCATTAGTTACTGTAAAGTTTGACCTCGGTCTCCCATGTTAAAGCCGAAATTATGATGCTTAATTTCTCCGCCGTGTTTTAATTTTTTCCAATAAAATTTAGTACGGTACATAAGCTTTGTTGACCGTGGTGAACTGAACACGTGTACCAACTTTTATTAATTTCCGATTTGTCACATCGGAGATCTGGACTTGAGCTGGAATCGTGAGTTTCATTTTTGGCTTGGACTTGTTAATTCTTTGGACACGTTTATACAATGGTCTCTACAGACTAAACCATTTGTCGTAGAAAGCTGGTTCTTACCTTATTTGAAAGAGCTACTTCCGGAGATGTGCCCTTTATAGAAATAGAAATTACAGTTGGTCGTCCCGTTCTGGAGTTACTGGGCCCTGAACGATCCGTTTTATTGTTATACATTGTTTTAAACATTGTTTTTATGCAACAATGCCAATCAGCAAACGCCAGACGGAAAGCGTAAGCAAATGCTAATAATGCTAGTGAGTCAACGATTTACCCGCGTATGAAGAGGAAGCATTATCCTTATTTCGAATCGATTTATATTATGCTTTCACGTCATTCTCCCGATTTAAAGCTCAAGAGTCCGTTGGCCATTTGGCTTGCCATCCAACAACCATAAGAAAACAACTTCCAAAAGAAAGACTTGCACTGAATGAGCGAGCGAAGCGAGCGAAATTCAGTGCCTTTTGCAACGAGTGCAGACAACCAGCTTGGTATGTCAAAGTATCACGAATTAGAAAACAAAAACGAGCTCGTTTGATGTTTAAAGGGCAATTACATCCATTTTGACATGCATGCTTTACTTTTGGATTACTTACACAATAACTAAACACAAGTATTGCGGTAAGAATACGTTACGTACGTCTTATACAACAATTTAATTATTGAATCACCAAAACACGACATGGAGACCGCCATTGTTTTGCTGGAACGCGCAGAAATTAATGCCAACA
>JAHWFP010226832.1:173455-211038 GCA_023313725.1 Lithobius niger
GTGAAACCTTACTGCTGTATTCAACCATTAGACACGTAAATAAAATCAAAACCATATCCCAACTTTCAAAATTGTTGTAAGAATAATATAGTGTGTAATATAGGCTACACACTCTCCTAATTTCGGGGCTAAATTTTTCATCATCATTCCAGTCTGTTCGTCTCCTTTCCGTTCATCCTATTGATACATGCACCAGTTTTTCACTTTCATATTCAAGACTTCAGGACCGGCATTTCATTTTTATTTTCAACGATATTTCCAGGATTTCAAGGAGTCGCACGAACCCTGAATTACTTAATCTGTAGGTCTATACTAAGCACACTATGGTTTTTACAATTTCTTAGCGATGTCCTTTGGCCAAGTAGAATGGACCAATCAGACATATCGTATTCTAAAATAAAAACTGTAAAAACACGTGAATACAGCAGTAGGTTTCACGTGGACTAAACAGTACAGGAAGACTGCGGTATGTGAAACCTTACAGGAAAGTTTATTTGTGTTACTTTGCTGTTTTTACTTCGGATCAGTGAAACCTTACCTTAAACATCAAACGAGCTCGTTTTTGTGTTCTAATTTGTTATACCATCATTGTCCAATTTCATCAGGCTTTCCCTTTCACAATTCATTAGTAGTCGGTATTGTAGCATTTACGTTAAGACCCGTGACTGAAGGGGTGGAACGGAAAATTCCCGATTTCCCGTTCTGCCAGTCCGTCCCTCAAAAGGGGTCTCCATGGCAAAAACTGAATTTGTCTTTATTATGCAGGTGCGTCCTCCAGTGCGCTTCCGCCTTCGGGCCCCAGTTGGTGGCGCTATTGCAAATGAATGAATTTCATCTGGTGAAATTTTATAGGTGATTTTTGTTTTCTTTACGTTACTAAGTTCTTCTACACGGCAGACAAAACAAGGTTCCGATTCCTTCGATTAGTTTTTATGGACGATGCAGAGTAATATCGCAGCAGTTGATTGGTGACTCTCCTTGATCGACATAATTTAGACTTTGTGTGAATCATAATTAAATTGTGTACAAAATAATATTTGTCTTAACAAGCACGTTCTAATTCAGGTTCTTCTTTAAATTAATAGGCAGGTTTTGCTATATTGTTCTGTAATTTTCATCATAACTATGTACACTCAATCAGAACACAGGTAAAACAGAAATACAAAAAAAAAAAAGACACATGGGGAACCAACAAAAGCAAAACCCATAGCACAAGCAGACAAACGTGAAAGTAAAGCAGCATCAATCAACACACAAAAGTCCGCCAAAAAAAAAAATAAAAATAAATAAGCACTCAGAGATGACTGACGTATTCGTCCAGGCTGGATCCAGCGGGGATGGTGCTCAAAATGGAGGCAGCATTGCCTCGTTGAATGGCAACACCAATTCGCTGGAGGAGGAAGGAGGTTGCCCGTTTCTCCCCGGAGACGAGGGTAATCTTCCGGCCAATGGCGTGCAGCAAGGAGAGGCCCTCTCCGCCGATGGAGCCCAGGGTCTCCGCCACGACCGGACAGAACATATACCTGTTGTCCAGGTATGCATATTTAGCCCTTTTTCTAGCTTCGGCGGCTTGGGCAGCCTTCAGGGGTCCAGTGGACGTGGAGTTCACGTAGGAAGGGGCAAGACTGTCAGTGCAAGTGAAGTCCCAAACTAATTGCCGGCCACCGAACCAGGGGATGAGGGTGATCCCGTCGGGGCGCTTGCCGTTGTCACGGTCCAGGCCGATTGGCTCGAGTTGGGCAGGGGTACCGGCAGACACGAGCGATCTCGTCAGAAGGTCGTTGACCGCAGAGTGACGTGACCACCGACCAGCACTCTTCTTGCAGCTCAGACCGTGGATGCCTGACGAGTCAACCAGGGCTCCACAAGGACAAATGTGTGGCTCACAAATACGACAGCCGAGGCGGAGGGCGATGGCAATGCGGAAAGAGCCGTCGTCAAGGTGGGTGCCGAGCTGCGGGGAAGGAAGAGCACTGACCCAGGCACCGGCTTCCTTGGAAGCCACACTGAAGAGGCGGGCCTTATCCGAAAGGGTGACAGCCTGGACATGGAGGGACAGAACTGTCTTCTCGATGAAAGGCTTCTCCCAGTCACGCTGAGACCCAAGAGCATCCCCAACCAAAGGTGGTAGCCCACTAGCCTGCGTCCAGCGGTGAAGGCCGTCAGCCAACAAAACGTCAGGAACAACCCTACAGGGAGGAGGTAACACATCCTGGACGAGCGAGGATACGGCAAAGGAAGAGGCAAGAAAGGCATGGAGAGAGAGGTCCGAAGCGTGACGAAGGCCCAGGCCCCCACGAGTGACAGGGAGAGAGCATTGATCCCACGCGGCAGGGGAGAGCTGGGTGTTGGTGACGGACTCAAAGGCGGCTTTTAGGGTTTCGTCGAATCTCGAGAGAGCAGCCGGACATTTCCAGGTGGGAGCGCAGCAAAGCAGATAGGTGGGCTTTGGGATGGCCTGGGAGTTCTTCAACAGGAAAAAGCCGCAGTGCGCAGAGAGAGACTGCAACCTGGCCGACATGGTGCGGAGAGCCTCGGTTTTAGAGTTCAAACACTCCTCAATGGCTTCCTCAGTCAAAGGGGCCCCCAAAAGGATGATATCGGTGGGGTCAAGGATACGAATCGACGGGGCGACCTCTTGAAATTCAGCAATGGCAGACTTGATTTAGACGATGCATAAACGAAGTGGGCTGTCTAGATTCTAGTTCATTATATTTCTATGAATACGCCATCAGGCTCCATAAGTCGTCACTGGTCTGTGTCTTTTGTCACGCAACGTCACAATCTCTTAAAGGAATATACCTCCCAGTGCCATTTTTTTCGATCCACCACATCAAGTACGGCCCCAAAGGTCTATTTCCTTACGTTAGTCAATCCTTTGGTAAAAATCCGTTTTAAAATGTGGCGTCTAGGAGATTTTTGGTTGAATAATTTTTAACTTTATTTTCTGCGTCCCGCAGTATATGATGCTTTGCTCGCTTACAATAATCATGACGTTTTATCTCTGTGTGTGCATCTACTAATTTTCTAATAATTACCATGCGATCAAAAATCTAAAAGACTAACGCGGTAAAAATTAAAAATTATTACTCCAATAGAACGCCGAAGCAAAATTATAAGACACTAGCCTAGAAAATTATAAATTGTGATGTTAAAATACGAAAATTATTCTGGTTTGTGACGACACAATCTTTAACTTGATGCTGTTTCGTGTACTATTCCCAAAGCCAACCGAGACAGCAGCTACCACCCCAGCCGACCTTGGCGCTGATAAATGCCCGGATGGCGATCTGCGCGTGGCTGTTATTAGGCAGGCCGGGTGTCCCTTTAACGTAAAGGCACCGCCAAGCTGCGCGCTCGTTTACTTTACGTCAACCCACTTTTTGTACGTACTGCAGGGAGTGAGTGTGCGTACGTTGGCGACAGTGAGAAACACATCATTTACTCCTGTCGTAGCAGGCTAATCTTGGATTAATGTGGCAAGGCAATGTATTCTGTAAATGTGGCAGGCTGCCACAAACGAGAAAACGCGGTATATTTTACAAGCGATGCAAATAATAATTTATAAAATCGGGCAGCTATTGGAATATCAGTTCAAACTTTTGCCTGTGCTAGGATAATTTTGCAAAAAGTTTCACAGTTTAATTGTAGCTGTGCGTACTTTACCTTAATCGTCGGACTTGAGTTTCTCCCAGGGGCATCTATTCTGAACGTTTTGAATATTGCTTTCCCATTGGCTGCTGATAAATATTGCTGCCTCCACTGACGTCACAGTACAGTAAACAGCTTACACACATGTGCAATTCAAACCGGAAATGCTCCAGTATGCATGCCGTGACGTCACGTAATGAGCTGGGAGTGACTAACCTTACTATATACTATCGTTCCACGAATCTTGGTTTCTCCAACATTTTGCATATCATGACAATCTTTATGGCGGCTGACATCCAATGATCTCAAAGCGGAAGTATCACATCTGGCTGCACCCTAAATCATGAATTTGTTCGTGCGATTTGCCATATCGTCCTAGGTTTAACGAGTTAGAGTAGAATTTGTTTAGGTGTAAGGGCGCGTTTACGAAATGACTCGCCTTTGCATTCTTGCAGGTGAAATTTAATCGCGATGGCAAAGGTATCTTTGCCATGGTTATAACACTTCCTGGATTAGCTACACAACTCTACTCGTATGGCCTGACGAAACAATTTTCCCAATCGCTTCTAAACTCAATCATTGACTCGGTTCGTTGCTAGCTGGCGGAGCTAAAAACGCCGCGTGTTGGAATTTCAGATTATTTCTAGCTGCGAGAATGCAAACACGAGTCGTGGCATAAAACAGGAGCGGACCATCAGGGTGGTCAGCCAAGGAGTCGCAACTGACGTAGAAACAATGCATTCCAAACCTTCGCACTCTGCCTTCCTTCCAACGCTTGGCCGACGTTAAAGGGCAATTAGGTCCATTTTGACATGCATGCTTTACTTTTGGATCACTTACACAATAACTTAGTTAGTTTAGTGTTAAACTAAACACAAGAACTGCGGTAAGAATACGTTACGTACGTCAGATACAACAATTTAATTATTGCATCACCAAAACACGACACGGAGACCGCCATTGTTTTGCTGGAACGCGCAGAAATGAATGCCGACAGATGTCACTTTTCGATTTCGACTCGCAGCAGATTGAGATAGCTCAATTGGCTGTGAGAGCTCAAGCGTCCGACGGCCTTAGCTGGCCGACAATTGTAGTGGACAGCTAAGGCTGTCAGATGCTCGAGCTCTCACAGACAATAGAACTATCTCAATCGGCTATCGAAATCGAAGAGTGACATCACTCGGCATTAATTTCTGCCCGTCAGCAAAATAATGGCGGTCTCCATGTCGTGTTTTGGTGATGCAATAATTAAATTGTTGTATCGGACGTACGTAACGTATTCTACTACGCGACAGGTTTCAACATGGCGGATGATGTGGATGCCTTGCTGAGGGATTTGTGATTAGCCAAGATTCTGACCTCGTCAGAGATAAACACTGGTTTAGTTGATGATGCAGTGTTTGAAGATGTTGTTGTGGAGGCGGAGAGACGTGGACTGTCGAGGGATTTATTGAAGAGGTATGGTTTGCGCTCGCATTCCAGTGTTGTCAATGAGGAAGAGTGTCAACAAGATGCCCACTCAGAGACAAGGTTAGCTGCGCAGCAGACACACGAAGATCCAAGAGTGAGTGGGAGAAAAGATGTGATTCAAGCAGTCAAGCTGTTCTTAGCAGCAGTTAAGGGGAAGGAACGTCCAGTCATGAACCTAAATTATAGCATTTCGCTGAAGAGTAATTCCGAAACTAGGCATAGAGACAGTCGGCAACTTCATGCCTTGAAAAAGATGTATTGTGGGGGCCTCTGACAGACAACTGGAACACAACCACCTACCTGCCCACCCATTCCAACGAAAGCTCTTCCTCTTAACCGAGACAACAGCAGCCATTTCGTGCCGACACACCACGTTCCCCGTTTTGGCCAACGCAAGCGCGTCGCAACCCCCAATCGATGCAGCCAATACTCGTTACCAGGAGGCAGAAGCTCCTTTCGAAAGAACCAGCAATGACGCCTTTCACCTCTCTTGCTTTCCAGTTGATGCAAGACTACGCCACTTCTACCTGGCTTGGCAGAACCTCACCCGCAACGCAGAAATTATCTAGATAATAAAACACGGATTTCGTCCGTCCCTTTTGGCACAACCTTCACTATCGGCCTTCCCACCCTGGGACATTGCACCGCAGATTTTAGATTCCCTTTCATTCGAAGTCTCGGAGCTCTTATGGAGAAAAGCCATCAAAGAATGCCACAACCCGGGTCCAATCTTCACTCGACCGAAGAAATCAGGAGGCCTCGCCTAATTTTCAACATGAAACCACTCAACAAGATCATCGTCAACGACCGTTTCAAGATGGAAACTCTGGAAACAATCCGCCTTTCATTCAAACAAAACGATTGGACAGTGTCGATCGACTTGGAGGACGCTTATCTTCACGTCCCCCTACATCTGGCGATAACCCAGACCCACACAAGCTCGAACTCAACAGAGACAGGACGATCTCCTTACTCCTCAATCAACTGGGATTCGAGGTGAACCACGCAAAGTCAAGATTGACGCCGGCTCAATCCTTCACCTTCCTCGGAGTCTCATTCAATCTACAATCGGGAAGAATCTCTCCTTCAGTAGACCACATTCAAGACATCCTACACCACATATGCCTCTTCCGCAACCAAACAAGCTTTTCACCCTGGGAACTCAACTCCTTAATCGGCAAAATGGACGCCATGGCAAGCCTCGTCCCTTACGGCCGATGGATGGTCAAGCCCCTGCACCATTACCGAATAGACAGCTGGTCAATCAATCAAAATCACCCAGACAAACAGATGCCTTTCGACAAAGACTTTTCCTTCGAAACTCTCTTTTGATGGTCGGACATCACTACCTCACAAAGTCAATGCCCCTCCACGAACCCCTCACCCGACCGCCTCATCTTTACCAAAGATGCATCCAAAGAAGGATGGGGAGCCCACCTAAACAACTTCGAAATATCGGGCTCATGGCCAACAACAAACAAGGAACACATCAACATTCTCGAACATAGGGCAATTCTTCTGGCTCTCTAACACTTCCTGCCATAAATTCAAAACCAAGCAATCCAGATTCAAGCCGACAACACGACAGCCCAGGCTTACATTCGCAAGGAAGGTGAAACAAAATCATGATCCCAGCACAGCCTGACTTCCGAAATCTTCAACCTGTGCATCCCAAACAACATCACCATACTGCCACTTCACATTCCGGGCAACAGGAATGTGAATGCAGACTCTGTCACGCCGCAAACCACCAACGGCCGAATGGTGCCTCAAGAAATCCATCTGCGAATATCTCTTCAACATCTTGGGCACACCGATGCTAGACCTATTCGCCACGAAGCACAATGCCAGACTTCCCCACTAAATCAGCCCAATTCCGGACGAAAATGCAATGGCAGTGGATGCCCTGAACTTCCCATGGACCAATCTGTTCACATACCTATTTCCACCCTTCAAACTGCTCCTCAGACACTTAAGAAAATCGAAGAAAGCCAGAGTCTATTCCTGCTTATAGTCCCGCTTTGGCCATCAGCACCATGGTTTCCACTCCTTCTAAACTTGATAGTCGATACCCCAAGAAGTCTGCCTCTTCTACCAGATCTTCTATCTCAACAGAAAGGGTCAAAACTACACCGAATCTTGCAAACCTCAACTTACACGGGTGGCTACTATCGTCAAACTCCTCAAGAAGGCTGGAATTTATCGCGAAGAGGCCGAATGCATCGCCTCAAAGGCAACCAGAGCCTCAACAAATTGCATATACGACAGCCTCTGGTCAAAATGGAATAATTGGCGTATCACAAGGAAAACTAATCCAATCGACCTCCCTCTACCAGACCTCCTGAAATTCTTCAGCGACCTTCTTAAGATCGACAAACTGAAAGGTTCTACAATCCTTGTATACCGTTCAGCATTAAATTCTGTTTTTAAAGCAGCAAACAAAACAAAACTACTTGACGATTACCGCACCTCAGCATTACTACTACGCTCTTTCGAGAACGTACTTCCAACAACTAGACGAACTGTAACCGATTGGGATCTATCCCTCGTCTTACAATCCCTTATGGAAGAGCCATATGAACCTATGCAAGACAGCTCTCTTCACCTCATAACCCGGAAAACTGTCTTCCTCGTAACCCTGGCAGAAAGCCTAAGAAGTTCCGAAATCCAAGCCCAAGCCAAGCCCAATCCAATTCATCACGTTTTAATTTTTTTTTCAATCAAACTAGTCTTTATTCCGTAAAGTAAAACATCAAATCTTGAAACTTCAAACTTATGAAAGGCTGGCCCATTTTAAGACAAAATACGTAAACAAACTGGAAACAAATTGCAGGAGGTGGGGGGGGGGGAACTTGGTTCAGCTAAGTAAATGGTAAATACATGCGATGTATTGTTCAGCGATCAATTGACCGCGATGAATTGTCCGTGCGATGAATTGTTGGCGATGTAATGACATGGAACCATTCATAGCGGAGCTACGCTCCAATAAAGCATTTAACTGCAAGCCAAACAATTATCATTACAGAATACAGATTAGATTTAGTGAGAGTCTACAGGACCTGTGCAGTCATACACTCTACTATAGCTTAATTTTAAACTTATACCTAATCCAGATAACCATGGCAATATCCCGTGCACACTCATCTTGGATACCTTTTAATTACAGTTTGAAAAGCTTCTAATTAAAACGCCTGGTCATCTTACAGAACCAAAGAACCTGCCTTAGAGCTGTGGTACCAGAAAAGTACGGGGGTACACCAAGAACCTCTTTCAGATCCGCGTCCTAGTTCTGCATGGAGGGCCCACGATAAGCCGCCCAACTGTGACACACAAACAAAAAGTGAGACACGGTTTCAGTATCAGTGCCGCAGGCACAGGTTGGCGTGGTGGCCCACTCCAACCTGAACGCAGGCACCCTCAACATGATGTGTGTCTAGTCCGTAATCTTGACAGCACCATGGCATCCCTTCTCACGAGGCAATCCAGAGTATGGGGCACAGACACTGTGGGATGAATGTCATACAACGTCTCACCCACTACGCTGGAATCCCAGTCCTCTTGCCACTCCTGTAAGTCCAGACTCCTCACAACTGGATAAAGATCTTTAGGGGTAACTGGGAATGTAACAGGACTACTCCGTCTCTCATACCCACGCCAATCGTTCCCGAAACACCCGGTGTGACCAGGAGTTCAGTGGATGGACACACAGATTCCACAGTGGAGTTCACTCACCAACTTTTTTCCGATTTCAATCACCAGAAGGTGACTCAGATCCAATGCCCTAAAAGCTGATTCCAGAAACCTTTCGAGTCAAAACCACTCTGAAACAGCGCAACCGCAGATCAAGACCAATGTCCAGTGCAATTGAAATGGCCATTAGCTCCCCCAGAAATGCCGATGGTAGACATGGGAGAAAGAAATCAAACTCTTGGCAGAGGCCAGACACGTACACACCTGCTCCTCCTTCCCAGACTTCCCTGTGAAACGACGCATCACTGTAGATCTCCATGCAATCCGCGATCGGCACCGCCTTACAGTCACTGACCAGGATCGGCAGGACATCACTACACCAAGACCATGGGTGCACTGCACTCCCATGACAAGGTGAGGAGCAGGGAAATTTCCTAGGCCCTGTCGTTTGAGTAGACTCGTACCCAACCCGGGAGAACCAAGCATCTTTCTGGCCCAGGGACCCAGAGAGGAGTACTGTACTAGAAGTCTGGCGATCGGGTCGCAACCACCCCTACCTATCGCCCTGAGACAAAGCGCGGCTAGGGACTCTTTAGCCTTGATCTGAACCGGGACTTCCTCGGCTTCTATATGCAAAGCGGGAACAGGAGTCGAGGGAGGCACCCTGTAACAGTACGCAGGCAGCCGTTCAGGGCGATCTGCATTTTCCTAATAGCCTCCCTCGACCTGCGCTGCCTCTCAGACACACTGTGAGGTGCACACCTCTGTGCAACAGCGATCGCTAATTTAAAAGTTGTAATCTTAATTTAAAATCGCTAATTTAAAATTGTAAGGTGTTAGCTTGTGTGGAGATAGGATTTAGATAATTCTTATGCTCTCAGAACTTTTATGCCTAATTTTTCGCTGCAGTTTTATTTTCGTAAACAGCAGTTGCACAGAATTGCGTTACAGAGTAGGCTTATTCAGCAACGCAGACCCCCAAAGAAGAAGAGTAGTATTCATTCATGCAACACGGAATCAAGAGGTAAAGTTACCATAGCAACGGAGAATCTTAAGACTGTTAGACGCAGGTATGTTACTGCTTTCGTGTTGTATTACGAACACGTCGTCTGCTGTAACTTTGGTTTTAAACAAGGATGCACTACACTGCATTAGTAATTCGACGTGTTATATGGCAGAATAAAGAAAAATGTGTAATTGATGTATGCAGTTGTAACGGAAGACATACCAACAGGACACTACTAACAAATCTGAATGCGTGGTGTACTGAAGAATATCTACTGTATTGCACATTATATGAAAAAAAATTGTCTGGAAACTTTTGCTACTACGATATGGCAAATGAGTCAGAATCTTGTGTGCGACGATGCAATCACTGACCAGATAAGTTTTCATCGGACGCTGATATTGGTTTTGTTACCTAAATACAAACAAACTGAAAACTTCGTTGTTTTACAGTTTCCCATTCCCTTTGTTCTTGTTCATCCGACTTTTACATTTTAAAAATCTTCGAACACCACATTTTCAGTAAATTCAGCAGGTAATGGGGGGGGGGGGGGAGCAGGAGAAATTATATTGTGCTAAGTATACGTCAGGTTGACTACTTTAAATTTATTTACACTTTTTAGGTGTATAAATAAAAGTTAAAATATTCACACGAAAATTGTGACAAAGTCCACATTGAATATAACACTGCAATTTCATGTAGACAATTTTTGATAGGTTACTCAATACAAAGTACTTGTTTTACTAGCATTTATGATTTTATAATTATCTTTGTTATTACTAGGAAACAGGCTTTGGGCCTATTGTAGGCGGAGCGAAGAAAAATTTATTTTAAATTTGTATTTCCTCTCATTATAATGGCTGTGCAATGTTTGCTAATGGTCCTTAAAAAGCTCGGGGCATATTTATTCGGCTGTACAGTTGAGCTAAAGCTTTTTGCTGGTGTTTTTTACATTTTAGCTAGGCTACGTTTCATATTAATCTTAAGATACTTTCGTTTGCACCCATACTTAGTATCCGTTTCGTTATTTGCAGCCTCTTTGCGCCGTCGCCGCCGTTGTAAAATACAACGTTAGCCGCCGTGGTTAAGCTGGCAAAGAACGTGCCGCCGTGGTTTAGATGGCAAAGAACGTGACACCGTCAATAATGCTTACATTGTTTATATTTATTGCAGAGTATCTTTCCTAGATTTAAAATATTAACAATAAAGCATTTAATTGCAAGCTACACAATCACCAGTAACGATAGTACTTCACAACAATCAAAAGATTCGAAACATCCGCGGCTCTCTACGCTGCCTTCTACGACAATGTTGAAGCGCACACCTCTGGCACGTACTGCAACGCGCAAACGCTAATTTTTTTTTTTTTAATTGGAATTATTACAATTGTTGATCAGCCGGTGTTAGCTTGGCTGTGAACATAGAATTTAAATAATTCTAAATCCTAATTTTAAGCCAAATTGTTAGTCCCGTTTTAGTTTCGTAAGCGACAACAGTAGAGAAATTAGGCCTATTGGGTTCGATGTTAGGCCTATTTATTCTGGCAACATGGGATGGAGAGTGTAGTTTCCATAGCAATCTAGAAATCTTGAAATTACAATACGAAGCCAAATTATTGTTCTGTGTTGTGATATAAATACGTGGTCTGCTGTGTCTGTCGTATTATATGAACGGTTTCCTCCTGCAGCGGCGATTTGATGTTTCAAATTTGAGATTCCCGTTGATAGCGTCAACGCCACTTTGGTTGCCATGTTGGCTGAATTCCTGCAAGCATTCTTTTTTTACATGAAACGAATGTGAGTCGTTAACGAATCCTTCTGGTTTGTTTCCCATTTGCTTGTCTTCCTCTAGTGGTTAAAGTGTTATGATCAAATGTTATTATTTCGTTGAGTTATGTCAAAAAAGATTGTTAGCTGTAAGGAAGCTACGATGATTTATTTTGGCTTTTTTTTAAAGTACACTTGATTACCAACACCACAGTGTATGCTTGGTCAGAATTCCTTAACTATTCACGATTCCAAATTTACAATGGTGAGTGTTAGAAATAAATTCGAAAATTTGTTATTTCTCCCGTAATAATTGTTCGATTTACGTCAAATTTTTCCTCAGCAATACTGTTTGGGGTATCAAGCGTTGTACCAAATTTCATTCCAATCCGATCTTTCGTTTGGGCTCCACCCAGACTAAAAATGTGCAACCAACAGACCAACGGACCAACCAACCAACATTTTGCAATTTGGTGTCCGTTATAGGCTACGCTTCGCTCGCTCGCTCCGCCAATTATTTGTAATTTTAAAGCTGTTGGTAAAACTAACATCGAACTAATAAAACTTGCGTGAGTCTTCCTGTTACGGATTTTTTTTTTTTAATAGGAAAATTAGAGGCTAGGAGGAATATCCGCCCTTCCCTCCCTGGCCAGTCCGCCACTGTAAAAATATGACATCATTCGCTTTCTTCACTCGTTCAATAAGAAACAACACCACAAATAAGAGTAATAAAATACTGTAATATACTGCACCCGGAAAGCAGCGAGCTATGCGAGCCTCGCATTCAATGTACCGTCCAGATTCCAGCTTAAAAATTCGGTGTACCATCCAGATTACCGCCAAAGGTAAGTGACGACTCACTTTGTATTGTACTTCGCTATAAGAGAGTAGCCATCTCGCTGCCTAGGCATAGTGTCTAACCGAAGGCAATTTGAAGAGCTGACTTGCCGAAATGCGCAGTTACACGCCACAATTTTTCGTATGAGCGCACACCTTTACAATGCCATTTGGCTGACGTCATCCACAGATCGTATACTATCGGTACCTTCCTAAACGACCAAACAGAGCGAACCAAACGCACCACTATTGGTGACAGTTTGGCTCATTCCCTGCTAATATCCGTGTTGATGCGGCTTGATTGACGTCAACATCGTCAGCGATGAATCTGTTTCGTCAAAACTGTTAGCTCGCGCATGCTCAAACCTTCACCCCAGCAAACCACCTCCCTGAGATGGTTCGCAATTTGGCCTTGCTCTGCTCTCGCATGGTCACATCTATTACCCAATCCTGGTCAAATCCATTAGCCAGGTCTGGTCGCGGTGAAGGTATGACGTATCGAATGCTCTGCTGAGCTTGTTGAGCTGTATTGTAGTTTAGGAAGGTACTGAACGGCTGACGCAACATCACTGCGCACGTGCGACGTCAAGTTTGGAGCCAAACTGTCACTAACAGTGGTGCGTTCTGTTCGCTCTGTTCGGTGCTTTAGGAAGGTACTGAATCGGGCGACGGTTTTTTGCTGAAGGACCTCGTTAGAGATTATCATACTTCAAACGTCTTATGTATATTCTGTTGAGCATAATACCTTTTGTACTTGCGCACTGCAAGTGACCCACCCACATACTTGAATTTCGTCGGATCAGAATTGAACAAATGTGTCTGGTTTTTGAGGAGATGTTGATGACGTAAATCACCTCGACCCGTTTTTTGGCCAAAACCGCATTAATTCGACGTGTGACACGTCGAATTAAAAATAAGTTTGTCATGTAACGGGAGTTTAAGGTTTCACTTTGGAGTTCCCATCGTTAGTGTCAACGCCACTATGGTCGCCATGTTGAAAGGAATTCCTCCAAGTATTCTTTTTCAAACGAAGCAAATGATGTGTGTCGTTAACGGAATCCTTTTTTTTTTTTTTTAACGGTTACCTGCCTTCCTGCAGTAGTCAAATGCGACGATCAAATGTTATTATTTCGTTGAGTTACGTCGAAAAAGATTGTTAGTTTGCCATGGGATGTTTTAATTTGCTATCTGTATATACTATATCTAGACACACGCTAGTGTGTCGCGCCAAGTTAGGCAACAATCATCACAACAAACATTACATCAACTCAATTGTCCAGGTAGTAAACCATTGCAGCGCGGCGCCATAGCGTCAGTGTCTAATATGTTGAAGCATAGTTGGCCACATTTCAGGTACTTGAGGAAAAATAATAATGCGGTACAAAAGCTTAAATTGTGTTGAAATCAAGAGCAATGACCCACCTGACAAAAATTAACTCGTGTAGGAATGCCAGCTAAGCTGCTTTCAAAAATCTGATCCTCAATAACGTTGAAAATGTGTAACTAGCTAGCTAGCTAATAACTAGCTAGCTAATTCTAGTCCGCTCATCCCCATGTTAATTTCTATAGGGTGATTATTCATCGATACCGAGATAACGGGAAGGCTTCCAGCTATGAAATTGGACGAATGGCTACAGTACGATACGAACTGCGTACCTTTTAAGGTTTGGAGCCTAGGGGTGTAACGAGGATGGCGTGGGAGGGCGCGTAAGTACGAAAATATTGTTATAACCATTGTTAGTATTGTAAGCATCATCTCTCATTGGAAAGCCAAAGTTCGGACAATGACAACGTGTATACTGACGTGCGTGCCTAGAAACACACTAGTGAAGCACGATAAATCTAAACAACGTTGCCAAAGAAATTGTATTCACGTCTAATTCACGAAAAATAAACCATCTCTAAAAACAAAGCAAAATAAACAAAGGCAAAAACTGGTGAAGAGGCCACCAAGTTGAGAGTGGTTCGGCCCTTCAACGGAGTGATATCAACACACCAAAACTAACGAAATAAAACAAATTAGAACTAAATTAAAACAAAACCAAAAACCTATAAAGAGGTGACCAAGTTGAGAATGGTTCGACTTATAGGCAAAAGATAGTAGCAAACTGTTGAAAACCAATTTCTTGTTGACATGCCACTTTATTACACATCTGCACGGTAGCGGAGTTGAGTCTAATACACAATTAAAAAAAAAGGACTGATATCATATGAAAAACCAAAACTGGTAAAAGGGACCGCCAAGTTCCGAATGGTTCGACCCTTCAAAGGAGTGATATCAACACACCAAACATTCGCCAATTTAATCGCACCGAATAATACTTTGGACGTTAAATGAAAACTTGAACAATGCTACCGAAATTAGCAATGTTCTAGTTTTCATTTAAGCGGTGCGATTAACTTGGCGAATGTTTTGGTGTGTTGATATCACTCCTTTGAAAGGCCGAACCATTCGGAACTTGGCGGCCCATCTTACCAGTTTTGGTTTTTGATATGATATATATTTGTACAACTCTTTCATTGTTGGACCATTGTTGCAGCAGTGGATTTATATCATGAAGACACACAGCTGCAACAATGAAACCGTTGTCTTACCACTAGTAGTAAAAATACTCTCGCTGTCCATGTTTATGTATCCCAAATCGTTTCTAAAGTATTATCAAACTATTTCACACTTTAAATTAGCAACTATTAATTTTTTAAATAGGAAAAAAGAATTCTAGACATAGAAAACGAAGGCCTTTCGTTCTTACTTACGTTAGTAAATCTACTACCGCTGGCAATGTTTACGTGTCAATGTTATGTATCAATGTTTCCAAAATAAACTAGACACACGCTAGTGTTTCGCCGCCAAGTAACAGTAGATCATCCCAGTGTAGACATCCGATTGTTAAAAATTGATTGTTAATGATAAAAAGGCGGCTCACTAGCAGACATGTGTCTGTTAACTGTAAGCAACTGAAAGCATATTTTGGCATGTTGAGGATAAATCCCAATGCGACAGCAATGTTTCAAATTGTGGAAAATGTAAGGGGAAGGGTCAGAGATTAAGAAAAACTAAAATTTAAAGGATGAGTGTCCGCCAATCATAGAGAAAAAGATGCGTCAATAACGTTGTTTTTATGTTACTGTCTAGTTAGCTAGCTAAATAGCAGACTAGCTAATAAGATTTTTCCCATGTTAAATCCCATAGACTTTTTGCTCATGGCTAGCGCAAAATTGCGAAGGCCTACGTACCTGAATTTTTGCACACGGATGCTTGGTGATCTGAGGATGGTCCTTTGGTGGTTTGGGGGTTGTAGGGGTCAGGACAAATGCGTGGGAGGGTTTTGAAATTTGCCACTGGCGAATTTAAATTTCGTTTCTTTTCCAAGTTGCAACCAAAGATTTTAAGCAACAAAGGCTTGAACAATCAAGACTGGTCCTTAGATTTATTGGAAAAGCCTGGACGAACTAAAAACTGAACTGTAACGAAGGACAAAATAAAGAAACATTAACGTTGCCGTGGATTGCGTAAGAATAAAGGGATGCACGTTAGATGATGGTTACGCAACACTACGAGCATACACGAGCTAATGGGTTTTATTTGTTAATAACCCCCAAAAAAATGCTTCGCGTTCTGCTGTTTTAGTAACAGCTACCTTCGAGGGTTTCTGCATGACTAAATGTGAACGAAATCTTGAAGGGGAAGATTAAGGGGAAGTTGCAGGGATAAACAAAACAACTGAAGGGGTGTTGCAGGGATAAACAAAACAACTGAAGGGGATGCGCTGATTGAGTGAGCGAAGCGAACGAAATCAGCGATTGTTAGTCAGTGTGTGCAAAAATGAGATTGAAGCATCCTAAACAGACGGTGTAACCTTATGTACGTTCACAGTCCTATGAAAGTTGTGATATCCACCCAAAACCAAAACTGGTAGAAAAACCCGCCAAGTTTCCAAAAACGGTCAGCCTTTGAAGCTAGTGATATCATTCCACCAGGGAAAGGCCGTCAAGGTTAATCCTATTAGCCAAGTTGATCGCACCGAATAATACTTTGGACGTTAAATGAAAACTTGAAGATTGCTACCGCTAGTAGCAATCTTCTAGTTTTCATTTAACTTTCGAACTATTAGTAGGTGCGATTAACTTGGCTAATAGGATTAACCTTGGCGGCCTTTCCCTGGTGGAATGATATCACTAGCTTCAACGGCCGACCGTTTTTGGAAACTTGGCGGGTTTTTCTACCAGTTTAGGTTATGGGTGGATAAATTATAGCAGCTGAAGAATGACCAGAAGGAGAGAGTTAAAATTGTTTAAAATAAGCAAATAAGGTATATATTGCAGTATTTATTATTAAAACGAAGTTGGACAAAGAACATGCCCGTCGACAATGGCTCGTTGTACTATCACAACAAAGGCTTAGTTACTAACAGTGCAAATCGTTGTTGAACAAATGTTCGACGATGGTTCGGCAACAATGCACTAACACTTTCGCATTATTGCAACAATGGCTCGTTCACTAAAGATTCAACTCGTCGCTGTACAAAGATGTTAGACCATGGCGTTCGGCAACAATGCGGTAAAACATTCGCTTTATTGCCCTCTTTGCTTCGCCACTCGGGAAAACAGCGAAAGTCTTACCTTATTGTTGCCGAACGCCATCGTCTGAGGGCTAAAAATTATAGTCTTCGCATTTTGCGGTTTAAAACTGAAAGATTTTAAGCGAAAACATTTAATTTTGGTTCTCGACAACCTATCAGTAGCCGGCAATGCTAACTCACCACGGCAATGTTACTTTCCCCGTGCCCGAGCATCGTTGCAACTTGTTCGAGTGAGAGCTACAATCCAATCTTGTGCGCCTCATCTATTGTTGCCCCATTGTTACATGTTGCAGCATTGCATTCTGGGGCCTCGCCGCCGCCTGTCCAGTTTTTGAAAATTCTCGTGCGCAAACGAACTATAATAAGCACTGCTGCTAATATATATATATTAACACTGGCGAGCCAGTGTTAGTAAGGGTCAGCCTAGGGTCTCTGTGTTAAACTCTTAACTTTGAGAGCTTATAACTCCGTCAAAAGTGAACATTTTAAAACCAAATTTGGAATCCAGCCTCGACTAGTCAAGGCCTCTCTACAGTCCAAAAATTGTGAAATTCGGTCCAGCCAAATCCGAGATCCAGAGAGGGACCAAATAGACAACTTCTTGTTCTGCTTCTTCTTCTTGTTGTTGTTGTTCTGGGGATACTTTCGTCTGTCCTCTCTACAGGTCAAACCATTTGTCCTATGAAGCTGGTTCTTAGCTCATTTTACAGGTATTGCTCTGTAGATGTGCCCTTTCCATAAGGCATTTTCTAATTGGTCAAGTGGTTCAGGGGTTATGGAGCTGTAAACGACCAGATTGATTGTTTTACGTTGTTTTAAACATTGTTGTTATGCAACAATGCCAATTAGCAAACGCCAGCTGCAAGACTGAAGATTAAAGGATTTGTTTCTATTATTAACTGGTGATAGCCAGTGTTAGTAAGAGTCAGCCTAGGGTCTCTGTGTTAAACTTTCAATTTGGACCGTCAACTGCACTGTTTTACAGTTTAGCTGCAATTCTAAAAGTAACACGAATTAATAAACAAAAACGGAACGTTAAATGTTTAGGGTAAGGGTCTAAAAGTCAAAACCTAGAATGAACACGGACAAGCTTTGACAGTAAGGGTCTAGGTGTAAAATTTTGTAAGAGGCTGGTAAGCATTAGACCCTTACTACCCGGTGGTCAGAAATAAATACATTTTGACGAAAAACAGGAAATCCTCCTACAATGACCCATGTGATGATCCAGTGGTTGGTATACGTTTGCTGCTTTGTTTTATGTTGAAAATTATTTGTCCATTTAGTAACATAGCAGGGTATTCGCAGCAGAGAGCATTACTGATTATCCTCTAACGTAAATCTACGAAATATAATAAAAAATTCTAAAGCATCAAAAGACAAAATGCCAAACTTCACAAGAATCTTGTGTTCTTAAAGTTCCATAACAATATTCTAAGAACAAGAAACCTGCTACAACAGTTCACACACATTCTGTCCGAATAGAGTAGAACTAAGCTAACCACCGGGTAGTAAGGGTCTAATGCTTACCAGCCTCTTACAAAATTTTACACCTAGACCCTTACTGTTAAAGCTTGTCCGTGTTCATTCTAGGTTTTGACTTTTAGACCCTTACCCTAAACATTTAACGTTCCGTTTTTGTTTATTAATATATATATATATGTAATCACAGTAAAGGTTAGGCAGCAAGTATCGGCACCGCACATCTGGTAGGAGGGAAAGCGTTGGGGAAAACTTTTCAGCACAGCATGCTTCTCTAAGGAGGCGATTTACATCGCCTTCAGCCCTATTTATTTCCACCAGCATGAACGTGAAGAATTTAATAGAAGTCATCATTAGAAAGTGGGGACCATTAGCCATGGGGGGGGGGGGTGGAGCTTGAGTCACGTGATGTGCTGATATTTCCGCGAACATGAACATGTAAGAATATAGTAGACGAGATCATTGGGAAGGGGGGGATCATGAGCTGTGGGGCAGGGGAGTTGAGTCACAGGATGCACCGAGTGAGTGAGTGAAGCGAGCGAATATCGGTGTTTGTTAGTCAGTGTGCGCAACAATTTGAAGAAACTTAATTTGGTCGTCGAACATCGACATACACACAAGCTGTACGAGTGTTGCAAACACCACCTGTGCGTAGCACGGGCTTAAGCTAGTTTTTTTTTTTTTTTTTTTTTTTGGAGTTCACCTAATTACCAACAGCACGGCGAATGCTTCGTCGGAATTCCTTAACTATTCAGTATTTCAAATTTACAGTGGCGAGTGTTGGAGCGATGAATTCGAAAAAAAGTGTAATTTCTTCCATAATATTCGATCGACTTACAGCAAATTTGAGTTCAACAATATTTTTGGGGCTTTCAGGCGATATGGCAAATTTCATTCCAATCCGACCGTTCATTTGGTCTCCACCCAGACCACAAAAGTGCCACCAACCAATTACCCAACCAACATTTTGCAGTTTTGCGTTCTGTATAGGCTATGCTTCGCTTGCTCTGCCAAAAACAGTACTAAGAAAAAATGCTTGCAAAAGTTTGGGATCATTATTTGTAGTAAGTCCGGTCAGGGGCGTATATTTGTTACTCTAAAAATGGAATAAGGGTCCAATTCAGGGTTCTCAAATTGAGCTGGGTGTTCCGAGGGAGTTCTGCAAGCTTCCCTAATGGGCTCTTGTAGAAGTTAGGACATTCGAAACCAATGATCTGCTCTGGTCTTACCTTGACTTCGGAAGGAATGCTTTTACGCATATTTGTAATGTTTATTCTTTATATTAAAGGTTCCTGCTTCCGTGTTGGTTTTCCTGTATAACTGAGTTGTGCGATTACCGAGTTTAACACTACTTTGCAACATTTAAAACATTACTTTGCGGGATTGCTTTTCAAACGTATGTAAATTTGCAGACTATGCATTTTCCTGTTTTTGTACAAGTGTGAGACGGTTTTGCGACTTTAACCCATGTAAATGATGCAAGGCGTATTTTGTAGGGGGTAGGCCACACGTAAATGACGAGAGAGCATATGCTCTTAAGGCCGTTTAATTCGAATTTCTTTTTATCGATTTTTGAGCATGTATTTTGTTTCTGTATTTTTTTTTAACTGCCTTTAGTGACCCTTTACTTGTTTCTATTAAAATTTTCCTTCGTCCGGTCAATTTCCTAACATCAAAGAGGTTAAGAAATAAAGAAAACTAAATTTGTAATTGATTTTTTTTTTACAGATCAAAAGTGGTAATACTTTTTTTAACGTTGATAGCGTCGGTTTGCAAGCCATCGCTGTAGGGAGAATGTGTCCCGTAAGATTTCTGAGAGATTTCGTGTAAGATTTCCAAACGCTTATGACTCGAGATCTACGAGAGATAGAATTACAAACGATAATGTAAATGAAAGAGCAAATAAAGAGTTGAGAAAGTAAAGGTACAAAAAGGATACGTATGGGTACACAAATGATACAAAGGGATTCAAAAGGATACACAGAATTGCAAACCAAAATGTAAATGAGAGAGTAAATAAAAGTAAAGAAAACAAAGAGGAACCAAAGAGTACAAAAAGGAGCAAAGCGGTACCTTTTTATTTACTCTCTCATTTATTGTTTGGTTTATGTAACCCCGTATGTAACCCCATTGTTATGTATTTTCTTTAGCCTTTATTTATTCTTTCATTTCATTTTGGCATGTAATTCTATGTACTCTTTTATACGTAAGGTTACAAAAGAGTACACAAGAGTCCATAAGAATATGAAAAGGTAGATAATGGTACAAAAGAATACGTGATGGCACAAAAGGGAAACAAGTGTATAAAACGGCACAAAAGGGAAACAAGTGTTTAAAAGGGCACAAAAGGATAGGCAACGTACAAAAGGGTACATAAGGGCAATTACGGCTATGTAGCAATGGACTAACGGTAATGAGGATAAATAAGGGCACACCAGGATAAAATAAACTTGTTATTTGATGGTTAATTGGAATCCAAGGTTCCCGAGTCAACTTTTTATTTCACTTTACAATATTTTTTTTAGCCTGTTAGTTATTATGCAGAACAAATTTACAAGAAAAATGTATCACTGAATTCGAAGAGGGTGTGGAGAGGAGTAATATGAACATTTCCATCCCCCTTAAACAATTTCTCATCCTGGCCCTGCTTGGAGTTTGTATCGTGTTGAAGAAATGAAATAAGCATGATGTTCTTCGGTTGTTTCTAAATTCGGAATGTACATCATTAAAAACGTACAACGTGCGTGCATGCCTGTACCTCTGCTCCTCATAAATTAGGGCAGGGACGAGAGAATCGCCAAATAAAAGATAAATAAATTATGCTTTAGTTAAGCCCATTTTCATCACCGTAACCGATTTTTTTTTTACCCTAAAATATGCGATAAACTGCTCTGAAGACTGCTCATGAAAGCAAAGTTCGATCAGGAAATCTTGGTAAAAAACTTGGTTGTAAAAAAAAATGTAAGAGGACCTTTTCAGCATGTTTTTCGCGTTACTCTCTCTTTCATTTAGCGCTACTCTCAGCTTTGTAGAGGCTTTACTTCCGGAGGAGAAGGTGTACAACAGTACAAACATGCAAGCAAACAAATGACACGTTTTGAATGACGTAGACGAAATAAAGGCATGCTGAGGAATGTGACTAATGAACTACGAGCAACAATTGCAATTAGTTTGCGTCAAGATAATCAGTACATCAATTTTGTGATGCTCTTGGAAGCAAAGAAATTACATGAAGCATGGATCAACGCCAGTAGAGCCAGCAAAATGAACAATATGGCTAGTTTATTTAATGACGAGTTACAACGTATGGAAATTATTTGTTGCAGTTATTATTAAAACGACAACACATTAATAAATATTTGATGTACTTAGTAATATAGTATAATCAATACGATGTAATGCATGCCTGATATGCCGATGAAACAGTTTGCAAACATTAGGCAAAGGCCGCAATGCCTAAGTAAACGTAAATAAACGGTTTCTATTTTACTTTTGGCCTAATTTTAAAACAATGGAAATCGAGTTCAGATCTATGAGGTGCAACACTAACACAATTCACAATTCGACAATTCACATAAAAACAATTTTACGTTTAAAATTTAAATTGCTTGTTTTTACCCTAATTTGGTGGAGTCCGATTCTATGATCGATTTCTACCAAGCACCGAAATTTACAGTTCAAGATTACACATCACATCAAGGTTACACATGAAAGTACAGTTTAAGAATAAAAAACAGCTGATAAACGCTGAATCACACTTGATATTTAGGTGATGTTATTCAAAAAATACTTATATACACACTTTTAAATGTCAACAAGAAGTCCGAACTTCACACACTCTCTTCACCAACACTCAGTTTTTGTATTTTGCATTATCTGCAACATAGCTGATGTGGATACCACAGGAACCATTATAGACTAAAGATTGTGCATAGATTACGGGGAAAACTTGGAATGCGAGGTGATTACGTGAAAGTTCTGCTTGATATCACAGTGGTATCTCCAGTAATTACGAGGTGGTAAAGCGTATCTGTTTCTGTTATTGAGCTGGAAATAAAATTAAAAATGTTAGTAAGCATTTAGAAAAACAATAACGTACACATCACTTAATTGTGGCGCAATATTTAGGAAGATTGGACCAGGAAAAAAATCCAGCCCAGGTAAGAATGGGCAATACAGTAATTTTATCATGCTAGCCGACTTTTATTATTTATTCTATTTGTTCTGCAGTCACACAACAAATACCCAAACTAAAAAAAAATACATAAAACAAAATTCTGCGAATTTTCGATATGCAGAACTGACGACGGGATGTAAAAACTTCAGTGCTCCTGTTAGGCTTCTCAGAAATTGTGCTTTCTACTGCCTACATCCCTACCCAGTGTATACAGAGGGCTGCGTCCTCGACTGAGTGTGAATTCTACCGAAGTGAGCACAAGCGATGTTGTATAGACAGTAGAAAGGACAATTTGTGAGCAGCTTGATGAAGATTGGAGGACTTAAGTTTTTACATCCCTTCGTCATTTCTGCCTATCGAAAATTCTCAACATGCTGTTTTATGTATTTTCCTTTTTGAATGTGAGCGCGTGGTTGTTGTGCAACCACTGTATTTCGGACATTCAATGATGGACATGTAATGATGGTTGATTATTTTCTATTTTGGTATTACGAAGGGACCAACCAATTCATTTATGGGGTAGGCGAACTAATGGTCCCTACTGGGGCATCTCTTGTTAAATTATCATATGGAAATGGGATGATGCCGGGTTAATCATACCTCATTTGAATGGTCCATTAAAATTAGGCATGATCTTGCAAATCGGACCTCGTGTAACTGAGTTTCGGAGAAAACCTTCGTTTTCGCAATGAACACGAGCGCCAAGTGCAAAAAAGACCTCGGTCTTTTCACCTGCATAACTCCACGACTAATGGACAAAAACGACCACAGTTTTCATGGCTTAATAGCCCTACATTCCAGCTTCATTTCTACGGAAGCAGAATTATGTAATTCCATCTGCTTATTTATCTGCAGCCAAAAGAAAAACCTCTCAAACTGGACAATTAACGCCGCCAAAAAAGGAATTTTTTTTTCCAAAAATGGACACCATTTTCGCAACAGTTTTAAATTGGCCCAACCGACTTTCCTGAAACTTCTCTGCAATCGAAGCGCTCAATGTGCACTACAATCTGGCCCAAACAGAATTAAAATCCGTTCATCCGAACTTTTTATATTCACCAAAATGTACAGCGCCAAAACTTGACATTAGCGCTTACAAACTCTTATGTACATTTGTATTTATTTTCATGATTTTCTTTTAGGCAAAAAGCCTGCATACACTAGCTTAGTTGTGTAATAGGAGGGGCTCCCTCACGGTACTTAACCTCACATATATGGAGGATACAAACACATTGTAGCGTTATATTTTTTATTTTGTCGGGATTGTAGCCCATACTGTGCTTATTCACGTTAAAAGTTGTAGTAAACACCAGCAACTTGATACTAATATTGTCAACCAAAGATGTCGGGTGCGTTACAAGCACCTCAGCCATCGTAGCATCTGCCGTTACACTCGATATTTCCATCCAAACCAACGTGAGGGATGAAATAAGTAGCAGCAGTTAAGCAGGCATGTTGGTGGAGAGAATCCATCCGGACTACAGTGGAGAGAATTCAAATGAGCTTTAAAGCTGTCATTGGGAATTCACCTGGAGTGGTGGAGCATCATTATATTCTTTGGTGGGCAAATATAATTAGTGAATGATAATTACTTTGGAAAATATCCATTAAATACTAAATAAGTTGATTGGCAAGGTATTTGTTCTGTCTTAAACTCATCCTCAACTCTTTATACTATTTGCCCCGTCCCCCCCCTCCCCACCCATGACCCGGATCCGTAGGTTACGAAGTTATGACGCTCCACTTTATATTTTACCACTGTGCACTCTCCAGGACAACTTCAAAGCAAATGAAATTATCACCACCTACTTCACAAATGATGTATTCTGCTCAATTGTAGGATGACATTTTTAGCCGCTGGTTTGCGTGGAGATATCGAGGCCCGGTTTGTACAGCGATGTCTCATTTTATTGACCCTTTCAAATAAAGTGTGCTCGCCCCTCTCCTCCCACTTGATATTTCAACGTTGGCCCACCTCCCCAAGGACGCCCCAATGCCAAGCTCAGCTAGCCCATAAATGAATCACAGAGAATCTGAGAAAACTGCATACAGAGTTTAATTTCAGCCGCTAAAAGTTAATTAAGTGGTTCTCAGGAGTAGTACTAAAAAAAATGAAGTGACCGGTCGGTATTTTTTTTAATGTTTTATTCGTGATTTTTCAGATGCGGGTGATAAATCAATAACGAATTACAATACTGCCTCAAGCCCTAACGTATAATTCCCTTTTATCCAATTTTAACTATACTCTGTGTGAAGCACCGAAACGAGGCTTTATTCACCTACCGCTACTCAATATTTTGTAATACCAAAGAGTTGCCACTTATTGTATTCGTAGAAATACAAGCCACAGAATTGACATAAAAATTAAATCCATACCTCTTCTCAACAAAAGACTGCTACGCATGACTACGTAAGATTTAGAACTAAATGAGAAGGCCCAACGGTTGGCTAGTCTGGAACTGATGGGACCACCTACACAAACACGCTAGGGAGATAATTGCTAGTTCAGCCATTCACACACTAAGAGGGCACCGGGGGTTCTACTTCTGCCTTTTCATCACTCCTCGCCCTAGGTAAAAATTACTTTGCATCCTGGCCTAGATTAGCCTTATAGGAACATAACGATTGCTTAGTAAATATTTGCTTATGGAAATTATAGGTCTAATTATCAAAATAGGTCTCTTTCACAAATACAGCATATGACATGCTGCGTCAACATACTGCTACGGTATACTCCTTAGCATGCAGGGAAAAAAATTATACGATATCAACTGAAATCCCCATATCTTGGTAGGGTTAATCAAAATGAACCAGGCTAGTCAATGTAGTAATAGGTGATTGACAGTCTAAAATTATTATGTGATGCGGACAACCAAGTCTTGGCCAAAGACAAAAAGGATAAAACATAATTCACCCCGAGTTGGAACCCAGAATCAGAAAATGTGTTTTCTGACCCGAAATTTTTTAGACCTGTAACCCAGTTAACCTGGTGACCCTACATGACCCAAAGTTAGCCAGTTGATCCAAGTGACCCAACTTTCCAGAAAATTCGTTGTTGGTCAGATAATTCCTTATTAAACCTACACGATTAAAAAAGAATGTGAGTTTCTTAAGTAATTGATCAATGTGGCGAAATTAGCAATAAAGTACTCACAAAGCAATCACTTCACTTTTCAAATAAAAAAGAAACTATTTGCTGTAAAACTCGTAGTTACAAAGCAGAGGTTGCTGGCTATTCGTAAAATATTTCATAATGAACAAGAAATATTGTTATTTGTTTTGTGTTGTCACCAACAACTACTGGCTTACGGGTCGTTGGGTCACCCCGGGAAAACAGGTCAGTGGGCCTTTCCTGGTCAGCGAGTTATTTGAGGTCACCTCCTGGGCTGAGGGGTGGCACTGTGATCAAAATGGTGAGCCAAGTAACCCAGTGTCCTGTTGCTAGTCTGCTCACAACCACAACAAGTTGGTATACATTTCTTTGCCTGTTTGCGTGCTTTACATTCAATGATATTTTTAAATCATTTTCAGGACTGACAATGGCTGCTTTCGTTTACACGTCATCCATTCGAACCCAATGGCTATTCCTAAAAGATCTAGAATACAGTTTATACGAGAGAATGTTGTGGAACCTTTGACTTGCCCTATTCTTTGGTATTTGTAACCCCAAAAATAACAGCTCTCAGGCCTCACCAGGGTTGGAAAAAATCACGCTGTATTTGGAAAACAATAAAAAAAAATCGATATTTGCGTCAACGATTTTTTTCTAAATGAGTTTGGGTTTACCAAAACTTTAGAAAAATGTGTACAAACTGAAACAGCCAAATGTACAAAAAAAATCATAAAGGAAAAAAAAGCCTTGGTAGAGTCTTGTTTCAATTCAAAACTACAGCAACGGAATTTTCATACACTGGATGTTGATTTCAGATAGGCTAGTCACTTTAATTTCCAACATGATTGATTAATTTATTTGAACAAAAATACTAATTTGGCAGCTATGTCTTAGCATAATAATATTTTGGTTCTTCCAACCACATGATGAAACTACATTTTCTACAGCTGCAGTTAAGTCTCAATCACACACCAAACTTGGTAAGCAATAATTCGTTGTGTGCAGGTTACGTTTGCAATGATTTAATTATTTTGATTTAAATCCTTACAAACCTGAGCTGCACACTACCGAAGTATTGATCCGTTTAAATAACTGTTTTATGCTTTTAACGTGGCTTTTGCCATGCTTTAATTTTATTGCTAACCTGATGACGAAAACTGAAAATTTTCGAAACGTTTTTTTTTTTTATGTAGCACTGCTTGGTTTGCCTTCATATAACGTGTTTATTAATATACGGACTATATATTAGCTACATGATACGACGTGCAGCAGTAGTATGTTGACATTCTACTGAATAGTGAATACCGACACATTGTTGTTACGCTTATATTTGAATAATTAGGCCTATGATTTGAATTAGCGAATTTTACTATGTACTGTTAGAAACTTAGGAAGACCAAACTAGGCCCAGAATGCAACGTAATTTCTTACCAGGGAACGGAATGACAAGAGAAATCAAAGTAGAACCCCAGGTGCCCTCTAGGTGCAACTGACAGCTCTCTCCCTAGCAGTTCCTCCAGTCCCAAATCTTCTGAACCTGTTCAACTGTTGTCAACGCGAGATTTTGTTTTTACTTAAACAATTATTACCCAAAAAAAAATTAAGAACTTACGAAATGGTTTTCGAGACTCCACAATAACACTGGCAATGTGACTGAGAGTAGGAAAGTAGGGATATCGTCTGTCAATGATGCCTCGAACAAGTCGAGATGGGTTGCTCTGGAATGAAGAAGTGATGTGAGGCAGATTCTCACGGAACTGAGGTAGTACAAAACTGCTCCGCGTCTCGCCTCTGTCAAATGCTTCTTGTTCTTCTGTGCTGCGAGGCTGCGGGATCAGTCCAAGAAACCTGATCATAACATCTTGTTCTTCTTTGTTTGTGAAATAAAGACTGCCGCTGAACAAAGATAAGTTAGCATTTAACATGCTGAACCCAGGGTAAGACACTGTTTCTGTGGAGGAAGGTACATTTAGCTCTGGAGTGAGGAATAAACTCCCTTGATCCTCATGAACCTTAGCTGCATACATGTGAAGAACTGCAGCTACATTTCCTCTTTGAAATAATGGCATCAGTGTGTTGACTTCAAAAGGGCTGAGTATTAATAGAGTGGTGGTATTTTCCTTCTTCACAGCGGCAATCCATGTAGGTGATCGCAGAAAGTCATCACAATTCTCAGGTCGGGTTCCAAGTCTTAGGGGCTCATTAAATGCAGATCTGTAGTAGTATGATGTGCTGGCTGAAGTAGTGACGTTCACAAAATCATTTGTAACATAAATATTATGCCCCCATAAGTCCTGTTGTACAACATTTCTCAACCACAAGGATGTTGTCTTCAGAGACTCAGGTAATCTCACAGCCCAATCCAGTAATTCAACCGATGGCAAAGTTCCATGCAGAATAAATTGAACAACTCCGTCTTGTAGCTTAGGCACAGCTGGTTGGGCAGCAGGAGGACGGCGAACATCACGTTCTTCTTCTAGCTCGTGCTCCAATTCCCGCTCTTGTTCTTCGTCGAGCAATGAGCTCACTCGTTTAACATTGGGAACAAACAACTCACACTGGTTTACAATTTGGGTACCAAAATTATTCAGCATATTCGTCACAACAGAATAATGAGACAATTCCTCTGCCATCAAATTGGATTTCGAAAACAGCAACCGTTGATGCTTAAGACAAGCTTTTGCAAGTTTGGTAAAGAGTACATCCGTGCGAACTGTTCCGTACATTTCGATCAGTTCTACTGCATCGCCATCTGCAACACGCTGTCCAAGCTTGAGAACCGCATTGTCTGATTTAGGGCTTCTATCAAACAACATATGTGCTGCTTTTTTCTGACTGAAGTTGAACCCACTTGCAGTCCAATGACGGAATCCATCTTTTGTAACTAATCGACTGTTTTCCATGGCCCATTCCAGAACATCTTTTGTCTCAATCTCCTCATCTGTTTTTCCCACCAAAGCCATAATCTCATTAGCAACTTCTGTCGAAGCATAGAAGTGAACCGTATGGCCTTCTCCAAGCATTCTCATTCTCATACAGCCTTGAACGAGCTTGTCCTTCGTTACTCCTTTGCCAAGTGTTACGCATCCTTTGGTTCCTCGTGGAATTTTCAGATCTGTTCCTCGAGTATGGAAATCATCAAGATAAATAATACATTTGTCCATTCTTCCTCTGTAAGGAGATATTCCAAGAAGGTTAGTCCTACCTTGCCTATCAGTCACCACCAGCTTATCATTCTTATTGAAGTAAATGGCAGCATCTTTCTCATGCATTGGGATTTTTTCTAGCCATTTCTGCACTAAAGTTTTGTTGTCAAGTTCTGTCATAAGAGCTCCAACATCCAACAGCAAATTTATCTTTCCATCCACGAGACGAGTTAACAGTTGTTTATTAGTTGTTCCAGGAGGAAGCGATGAGTAATTATTATTTTCAGGAAGAAGTAAGTTATGAAGAACTTCACCGCTAGTACCTAAAAGGTGTGGCAGATCGTTCTGCGAGATGTTGAGAGGCAACAATAGCTTACTGTCATTTGTACCACTGAAGCCAGTAACCGGGAGAGATGATTCATCTGAACACAGATCCCAAGCAGAGCATGTCATTTTGTGCCCAAACTGTTTAGCTTCTTTTGGAAATACCACTTTATCTAAATAGAAATCAATCACTGCCATATTCTTTAGCAGAGCTGGATACAGACATTTTGTACGCTGTGTGTAATTTGCTAAGTTGATACCACTTAGTGTTGATATAGAATCATCAAGAGGAGATACTTTTCTAATCCACCGATCATACTCTTCAATGCAGTTCTGTTGTTGACGGAGAATTTCAAAGCATTGATCCAATTGGGTAGGGCTGAGACCAGAGTAATAATAACTCACTATGGTGCTTAGAATGGCTACGTCTGGGTGTCCAAATTCGGTTCTTTCAGCTGCTACGTCTTTAGCTCTAAAGGGAACTGCCATTAAGCGGTCACCATTTGGATTAACGCCAAAGTTTACTCGCCATCTTTTGTTAAGTACCATTGGCAATACACCACAGGCTAATAATCCACGCAAGATCAGGAGAATGTCAAGCTTACTACTGCTAAGCTTAGTGTCAACGATTTCTATAACTCTACTGCGTTGCACTTCATCAATATGATCATCAGTTAGAAACTGCATTACAGTTTCCTGGTCTTCAGTAGTCAGATCCAAAGATTCCACGCCTAGACGTCCAGCCAAAACTTCTTCTGCAAGCATTCGACAGAACACCTGATAAGAACTAGGCTTTAAAATACGACAATGAGGAAATCGCTCAGGATGGTCTGGTTCATGTTTACATTCAGCCGCGTTTTCAGTTTGCATCATGATTGTTTCTAGACAGGAAGGAACCAACTTAAGTAACTTTTGTGCAACCATCCACCGATGTTGACCTCCGCTAACAAGTGTTTGTTCGCCGATAGTGTATACCAGTTGATACTTCACGTGGAGGATCTCATCAGACTCATCCAATACATCACGTGCATTTTGTTTCAACCACTGTTGTATTTCAAGAAGTGGCTTAGCATCTTCATATGCACCATTTCTACTTTTTTCGTATCCTTTCAGTTGAAAAGACAGCCGATGTTCTGGCAATGTCAACACAACACCATGATTTTCTAAACACTCTTCATACACTCGCAATATTGTATTTGCTTCACTGCTTTCAATTTTCATGTCTCTTCTACAAGGTAATGTGTACACACGGCGATTTAAAAGTCCACCTACTTTGTGTGCCAATGAATCTCGATTCATTTGAAACAAGCTCTTCAGTACAGTCACTCGGCACAGTTGTTTGCCATTTCCAAGAGTTGCAACTACCATGGGAATAATAACTGTTGTTTTTCCTTCTCCCATATTAAGCTGCATGACAGCATGTTTCTCTTCCTCTGGGTTCAGCATAGCATTTGCAACTTCCACTTGCACTGGCCGAATCATCAAATCCATTTCAAGTTCAAGAAGAAGCCATTCTGGGTGATTCCGTGGACTCCAATTTTCGTGTCCTCTAGTTGCCAGTTCCTTCTTTAACGCAACTTCCATCGGTCCTCCTTCTGCTTCGATGTATTTTAAGCAACGATTGGCTCGTTGCTCAAGTGTCCAAAGAACAGCTGTAGCTCCAAGTTGATGCTGAATGTAATCATTAGTCTGCGGGCAACATATTAAGGGCAACATTGTTGCTGGTGTTGCTCTTGGACACAGCTCAGCCACCATTAAAGCTGACTTTCCAAACTGGTTACTTGTGTTAAAGATTGCATTTTGCATCGTCAACCATGTGGCCTTTGCTTTCTTTGCATAGAAAGAGCGTTGTGTCTGTAATTGTTGTTTCAGATTTCCTAAGTTTGGATCAACAATAACAACTCTTCTGGGCTGCTTATGATATGTATCCCAACTGTCTTTAGTAGCCATCATGTAAGCTGATCCGATCTCACAAAATTCGTCTATATTCCATGGGAATGGCTCAGGTTTTAGAACTGTATCTTGCACTCTGTGGTGATCATCAACTTCAACGGGCAAGTAACCATTTTTGAAAATATCTCTTGACTGAATATCAACCAAAACAGTGTCATGGTGTCCTACCAGTTCCATCAAGGTCAGCTCCACAAGACTTTCTCGTTGGCATCGTTCAGGAAATTTGGTTAATTGTGTCAGATCTTCGTTCAGCATTACATCTTCTGAGCTGTCAAGATCAAACACGATTGCTTCAACTTTCTGGAGGAAAAGTTTTAATTCACGGTTCATAAACCATTTTAATAGTGTTTCATTCACAGGAAATAAAGCTGACTCTAGTCTTATTTCAGTAAAGTTGGATGTTGGTGTGTGAGATACATTGCACACCTTTGTTGGCCACTGAGAAGCTGCTATTTGGGTAAGCTGATTAACTTGAGTGGTTACAGCCGAATCATACTTTTCTTTGGTCTCACGCTGCCTTCGGTTATAGTCATATTCTTCTTCTCCGTATTTTCTCTGTTGACCAGTGCGGAATTCATACTCTTCGAATGTGATTGCTGCACTTTGAAATAGTGCCTGAATGACATTTGAATTAAATTCATTTTTATCACAGTCCTGGAAACAAAAGCAAGCTGGTGGCTCGACAGTTTGAAATCTTTCTGGGAAAACAGCTACAGCATGCAGAAGTTTGAGTTGTTCCAGTGGACATTTCTTGAATGCTAATGTACTTAATAGCATTGTCCATTCGCACTGCACATTTGTTTCTTTCACGCGTTTCGCAAACATGTATAAGTCTAACCATTGCTGCCTGAGAGTAATGGTTATTACCGAGAGTACATCTACCGGGGAGAATATTAACTCAGTTACTCCACTTAGCATGCCACCATCCGAGATAAGCAACGGTATCAAGTAACCATTGTGAGTTGTTTCTGGAAGAGAGCATGACCAACTATGGCCTAAATGAGCAATTGTTCGGACATTAAGCAGAACTTCATTATCTAGGTCACAATTAAAGTTTGTTACAGCTGTTGTTGGAGGAGTCATGCCTAAGAAATTCAGGTCTGAATCAAAGTTGACTTGGGCTTGCTCCGTGTACATGTACCTATTACGCCAGTAGGATTTCTCGACAAGCGTATCATCAAATTCGATATTCTGATCTTCGTCATTATCAAGTCCATTAGCTTCATCACAATCACTACACTGGTTGAGAAACAACAGCCGTTGGCTTTCTTTGAGTAACATTTGCACGACCAGTCGATATCCGTCATGTGCAGCAAGAGAGTTCAGACCCACAGGCCACTGAACATGTTCAGCAAAATTCTGGTTAGCTGGGTGGTACTTACGACAAGGGGAAAATTTTGCAATGGACGAAAGAGTGTCGGTCACCTCTTTCTCCAAAGGTTGACAAGACCAACAGCGAGGAGACTGCAACAGTCGAAGAGCCGATTCTGTCCCAGTCATTGATGTAAATGGGTCAGGCAGAGAAGAGGCTGTAGCTGCATGAAGAAGAGCTAAGTAGGTCCACGCACTTTGACTTTGACCTGCTCGAAGTTCACAAAATCGTTTCTCCACTTCAAAGGCAAAATACTCTGGTTTACGCAGTTTTGCAACATCTATTCTCACAGTTTGATGTGTTGGACCAGGATGAATAGAAACTATTCCGTGGGGAATAAGGAATACAGGAGGAACTTCAGTTGAAGGATTTGTTGATTCTAAGAGAATACCTTGATATAAACCAACAAAAGTTTCAAACTTTTGATCTTTTGACACCTTCATCCCTGGATATTCAATGGAAAACAATTCAATGTGGCCATTGGTCTGTTTCTTGACTTCAAAATGCAAGTCCATGCGTGGTAAGTCTATAATTGCTTCTCCATTTGGTTTAGAAAAGATGTGGATGTAATCTTGATGCTCCATGCGTCTTGCAATGCTACATAACTGCTTATAACTGTTACTGTTTATATCAATTAAACTGTTGTCTGATTTATCAAGAATGGTGAACGTTGCCAAGTTCAGGACATATTTAACATCAGTCTGAAAGTTTTCATCTGAAAAACTGATTGGCCGGAAAGAGACCATCTGTGTTGCTTTATTCCACCAATGACTAAACTTATTGACTAGAAGAAAAGGTAAATCCCCCTTAAAAACATCATTAGGTACCAGTTGGTATTCTTGTTTGTCTTCTTGAGTCTCTATGACAACCAAACTATCATGATGTAATTCAAATGAATATGCACTATTATGGTATTTGAGGGTAGTTCCATAACACTGACCAGCAGTGGGCTGCACTTCAAATGTTATGTTGGAAAAAACCCGACGATAATCTTTATGATTCAAGATTTCAGATGGAAGGTGCGCAACTGAACTTGCGTTGAGTAGAAAGTTGCCACGTATGATGTCAACTTGTAAAGTAACTTTCCGATTCTCACGATTCACATATTGAGTGGATTCGTACACCTGTTTTTGTGCCCCACCACAAGATGCCCATGGCCCTTGAGAGCCATCTCTCATGTCTGTCCAGTGACTTTTCACAAAAGCATGAAGTCCACTTGAGTCCATTTGCAGTAAATCGTGGACACGATTCTCTAATGTCATTCCTACAGAGCGAATTTGACGAAGCAAATTACGAAGGGAAAACTGTAAGCTGTCAATGCCAGCTGTACTTAAGATAATGTTATCGTTTATCCTAGCAATTGACTTCAACCAATATTCCAAATCTCTGGAATTTCTCATGAAACGCAAAACATATTTTCCTTCAGTCCAGTAAGTTAAAGCAGTGCAAACCCCAACATTGATCAAGTTCAGTCGCAATGCGTCTACTTTATCTTTAGGAAAATCAGCTGTTTTTGACAAAACTCCTTCAACGTTTTCAGCCCATGAAAGAGATACCGTCCGGCAACGAAGTATTAAAACTAGAGTTTCCTCCTTCACCTCTTCATTTCTGGAGAGTGAAAATATGCGAAGGGCGAGCACAATAATAGTCAACATGGTGTAATAATTGGTCCAGTTTTTTTCCTGTTGATCCAATATTTTGTTTAAGAGTTGTAATAGGACTGTTGAAAAATTTGGGTCATCGAGATCTTTGTGGGACTCACGACAAGTGACTGGTGGGTCTGAAGCAGGTCCTGCCTGCCACAGAGATTGGCAAATTAGACTAAACACTGGTTCCCTGTGGAAAGACAGAGTGTCTTGTTCCAAGGTTCGAAAAATGTTGCGAAGCTGTAGACGATGGCCGGCTCGAAGCGTACCAAACTCTTTGAACTCAGACAGGGGCATATCTTGAGGACATTCAGACTGTTTCGCCAGAACTTCATTTTGATTGTGAGATGTACTTCTCAACCATGTATTCATTTTTTTGTACAAGCGATCATTTTTTATGCTGAAACTACACATGTCCTTGACATCTACTTTTGTCGGACGCCTCAGGCACTCTCTATTTGCTGCAAAACGACAGTTGTAACCATTATCAACAATAAACCTGTCATCTGAACAATTCTCCGGACTTTTTTGATTGTAGTAAGTTGTTGCTAGTTGTGATGTTGTTCCAAGACTGATGTACTGCTGATTTCCCTGGCGATAACAGGAGATTTCACTGTAATCTGTCCAACGGGAATGAATTGAACTGCTTGAGGTGACCCTGGAAGCTGAAGAAAACTCAGTTGTGAAAAAATACAATGCATCTCTAAGACACGCAATTTCGTCAGGGATCAAAAGTTCAAACATAACAGCATTTTGCTCATTTTCATCTCTAGGCAAAGGACGTTCATACAAACTAACTCTGTAACGGTCAGCTTGATTTTCTAGTGAACATTTAGAACAGGTGCGTTTGGGGTGAAACGTGTATTGACAACCATATCGATTAGTCCTTGTGATTGAAGAGTGCGATAAACTGTACGCTCTTGTACGTAGCCCTTCACAATAGGTTCGTCCTCTTTGAGCCTCTACTTTTTTTGCTGCTATTTTGTTTTCAGCGTCGGCCAATATTCTTAATTTCAATGTTAACATACCATAATGACTTGCTGCAAATTTTGAGGAGAATGAGACTGAAGATATAGTTTCTTCGTCAATCAATGCTGGGAAATTGGCTTCATTTCGTTCTTTGAAATATAGTTCTAAATCTTGAGCTAGTTTCATATCATCATATTGTGGCAGTAGCAAATCTTGGATAATCTCGATATCAACACCTGATCTGTGCTGTTTCAGTAGTGGGTGGGCGTCTAGTGCTACAGTGTCCAATAGCTTAAGAATTTTTAGCACTGTTAACATCATTCGACTAGCACCTTCTGGATCGTTGCTGTAATAACTTTTCCCCTTTCGTATGTAGTTTTCAAAGAGTTTTCTAATAGTCTGACAGTTGTTTGTGTTAGCGAAACTTTGATGTGTCCTGCGAACAGTTCTTTCAAAATCACTAAGAACTATGCCAAGATCTTCTTCACCATCAGTATCAAAAGACAAAGCAGGAAACTCTAGGAGAGATCCTAAATGGCGTGGTGGACACTTCGGTGGTGGAACCCAGTAATGAGTCTCCGGATTTATTTGGTTTTGAGTGAACAAATACTTTTTCGAAGAAGACAACCGATGTTTTGTATCTTCTGTGAAGTTGAGTGCTGGTAAAGGTTGCAATGTTGAGTTTTTCTTGTCTTCATTGACAATTTTCTTCCATTGGGTATCTAGTCTGCTTTTAACAGCCTTCATAGTTTCAAGCACTGATACTTGCAAATCAGCGTACATTTCACTGAACTCTTGGCTGATTCTAGTGTTAGCGAAACACATTTCAAGTTTGCGAGATCGACGTGCCAATTTGGCAAGCATTTGCATGCTAAGATCCGTTTCAATTTTATCAATTAATTTTTTGCAGCAGAATGCCATCAGCTTGAGCATGATCATTTTGTACAAAAATACACCATCATTCTCATCTAACAGATTAACGAACGAGAGTTGTAGAACTGCTTTGGCGGCCATCCACAGCCCGGATCGACGGAAAGGGGTGGAATTGCCTCTATTAGTGTTAACTTGATCTCTAATGGTTTTGCTTATGGTTTTAAAGTGACTACAGAGATCAGAGTCTTCATTTGCCAGCACACCAGTAATCAGTCTTGTTATCATCAGGGGATCTGGAACTTCCTGAATTTCAGAAGATTTATTTTTTCGCTTTGGCACTGCTAGCGGACATGGAGTGGCACCCAAAGTAATGAGTTGTTGCGCGAGCGTGTCCGAATTTAGCATGTCGGAAATAGGAATGTGGATAGAAGAGGCTGGGTAGACCGAGGCTAGGTCTCCAGGCAATGACATGACATCGCTGAATTTTGGAGAGGCTGGAAATGTCGACAGAATGGCAATGTTGGAATCGTGTGTTGTATCGTCTGGAATCGTTAGCATGAAAACAGCATTTTGAGCTCGGATGTAGAGAGCAAATAAACCTCCAGGTACAAGGGATGAAATTGAAGTTGACAAGTCTTCGGGTTCTATTACTTCATGCTGCTGGAGGTCCGTCCATGTGTTGAACAAAGCTGCTACCTTCTGAAGGTGTTCATTTTGACTTGCATCACTGACTTCTACGATTGTGTCTCGCATAAGCCGCAGAAGATTATTTTCGTCTTGGCGTAGGCCATCGTTTGTCGTGCTGGGAAGTTTCCGTGGCAAGAATATGTGAGGAATCAGTTGACTGATTTCGGCACCCCTATGAAAAAAAAAGTAGAAACAATAATTAAAATTAATACGATCTGGAATATGAAAACCCACTGACCCAAAATAACTATGGTCAGCAAAGACCATCAAAATCAAGTAATTAAACATTACAGAAGAAAGGGGTTGTTCAGAGAAAAAGAACAATTGTTTTCTACTAAGCCAACGTATTTCTTCTATGAAGTAAACGTAGAGCAATTCACCCAAGATAGCGGTGACTGTCTAAAGCTTAATAGAAGTGCCGGTCTTCAATTATTTATCCTATTCACTACTTTTTCACCATTCGTAATATTATCTGTAGGGTATCTGCAAAGTATCTGCAAGACAACAAGTTTTATCAGAAGCATATAACAGTTCTGTTATGAATAAAGAATGACATTTCAGACTACTTTACACTCAGAAGGACATTTTATAACATCCATCCTGACAAATTTTTCAACTACAAAAGGCATAAGTAATTTTAAGAAGACCGGGATTTCGTGTAATAATAGCTTTGTAAATGCCTTGGTTTATACACAGGCGACATGAGTTGAAGCTAGAGCCAATAAGGAATTAAAAGACTTGTTTTTAGTTTAATGCATGATAACTCAGTTTTGCAAATGCCTTGGTTTATACACAGGAGACATGAGTTGAAGCTAGAGCCAATAAGGAATTAAAAGACTTGT